>PVJI01004300.1:0-79179 GCA_004026765.1 Micronycteris hirsuta
CTAGCACTTAAAAAAATTATCTCTTTCATCAGAATATCCAGTTAGCAGTTAAAATCAATTAGTTCCCAACCTCCTGTGAGCAAAGAAATTACTTTCATCAACATTTTGGAGAACGGGAAACAGAAGGTCAAAGACACTAATTTTTTCCTGAACAAACAATAAATTAGCCATGGATCTGTGAGTAGAACTGAGCTCTCAATTTTAGATGTTCTCAGATCAGTAGACTTTTTCTGATTGTTAAAGATTCCAATCATGCACAGGAGATTTTTAGCTCTAATGTGAATTTGTAGGCTGTGGGCACCATGTTTTTAAAAGATTACAAGTGACAATTTTCAAGTTTCTTAAGGAAACAGTAAGAGGAAACAAGAGCAAAACAACAAAAGATTCTGGAGTGAATGTTTACATTAAGATAGCAATGAGCTCTGGCTGGTGTGGCTCAGTGGATTGGGCGCCAGTCTGTGAACGGAAAGGTCTCAGATTCGATTCCCAGTCAGGGCACATGCCTGGGGTGTGGGCCAGGTGCCCAGTTGTGGGGGTGCGAGAGGCAACAGATTGAAGTATCTATCTCCCACATCGATGCTTCTCTCCCTCTCTTTCTCCTTCCCTTCTCCTCCTGCCTCTCTAAAAATAAATAAAAAATTAAAAAAAAAAAGACAGCAGTTAAAGACAAAGCTACAGATATATTTAAAAACTAGTCCACTCATGGACATGGACAACAGTATGGTGATTGCAGGGGGAGGGAGATATAAGGGGACTAAAAAATACAATAAAAATTATTCAGAAAAAAATTGAAAAAAAAAAGTAGTCCAGACTTTAAAGATAACTGAAAATTACTGCCTCGGAAGACTCCAGGAAACACCAACACATCTAGAATAATTTCTCAAGTATTTTTTTCTCTTGCGTCTCTCCTTACTAGGAAATGTTTTTTCTATATAACTTTTACCCAACTTCATTATGATTTTTTTCTGCTTTAAGATGGAAACATTTTTGATTTTGGGATTGACTAAACTTGACTATGACTGCTTTGGAGAAAAGACAGAAATGATCTTTGAATATATTTTCAAAACATACCGATCTTTTGAATATCATTTTTTAAATGGAAATGCTCAATAAGCCAGATTTTAAACCTGTGATTTTAGTTTGTGTAGCACTTATAACATACACCCTGAAACTCTAATGTAGAATATCGTTCGAAAAGCACAGGCAGAGCTAGAGGCACTGAACACTTTACCTTGTTTCTAACAGTTTTACACTGGTCTGCAACTGCTGTAGGCGCCTGTCTGATGCTTCCTCTTTCCTTTGGGCAGACACTACTTCCTCCTCCTAGAAAATGAAGACACTAGAAGCTTACTTTGAATATGTGAAAATCCAATTCATCATTTAACAGCATACAGACAATAGTTCACTCTCCGAAGTTATCACAGTGCCAGAATTTAATATATAAGTCTAAAGAAGCAGGACCACTTTGGAAACAAATCATATGTATACTAAAGAGGGAAAAGAGAACTCCCTGTATTAGAACAATAATCAAAAATGGTCATTGCATATAGATTTCTACCAACATTTCAAACTACTGTATTTCCATAGTGCAAGTCTAAAAGGGCAGGGCTGGGATTTGTATGCAGCCAGTCTGCCTTTAGGATATGCTCTCTTAACTAGGTCATACTGCACCCGCTATAATCATAGGATAGTGCTTCTTTGAGATGGTGATGCTCTGAAATACATTCAGGTTTTATTTGTACCATCTTTAAAAAATACTTCCTCCCTTCTGGTGTGTTAAGTTTTTTTACAACATCATTTTAATTCTTCTATTGACTTTTAGCTATATTTGTTTGGATTATTTTTTTAGGGTTGCTCTAGAGATTATAATATACATCTTCACCTTATCCCAACTTATTTAGAATTTCACTAATTCGCAGAGACATTGGAACCTTGAAACAGTGTGTCGCCACAGACTACCCCAGCCTTATTGCCTCGACTGTCCTGTCTCCCATCTGCGTACTTTATGAGTCAGTCCATTAAATACAGTGCGAAGTTCTGCTTTAAAGCAGTCTAGTCTTTGAAGGTATTAATAAGAGAAAAGAAAAACATGTTGATGTATTATTTCATATTCATAATTCTGGTTGTTCTTAATTTCTCCCTATACCTGAGTTGCCATCTGGTGTCACTTCCTTCTAGTATAAGGAACTTTCTTTAGCATTTCTGAAGTACAGCTTTGCTAGTGACAACTTCTTTCAGTTTTTGTTGATCTGAAAATGCCTTTATTTGGCCTCATTTTTGAAGTACAGTTGCACTGCACAGAGAATTTTTAGGGAGCATTTTTATCACCTTCAGCACTTCAGATACATTATTCCAATGCAGTCTGCTGCCAATTTCTTAATGGGAAGTCAGCCAGTGCTCATAGCCATTCCTGCTCCTGCCCTTTTTCTGCCGCTGCTACCACGTCTTTGTAATTGGCTGTCAGTTTGTCACAATGTATCTAAAAGTGATTTTCTTTGTGTTCATCCCACTTGGGATTCACTGAAATTCTTAGATCTGTTAATGTTTTTCACCAAATTTTGGAAGTTTTCAGCCATTATTTCTTTAAACATCTTTTCTGCTCCCTCCCCTCTGCCTTTGCCTGACTAAATCCGACAGCTGGGTCACTAAGAGTGAATTTCACTGACGGCCCACAGAGCACCCCCCCACCCCACTGCCCCGTAGTCTAGAGTTACAGTTTCCTGTCTAGTAAGTTTTGGCTGAAAACTAGATAATATAGTTTTTTCCAATATTCTAATTTAGCTTCCTAATTTTATGTTTTGGGGGCAAGAAAATGATTAATTCATTTTTAAGCAACCCTGTTTAACACCTAATCTAAATAGATCAATAAATACACAAAAAACTGAGCTACAGGCAATCAATTGTCTTAGAAATAAGAAAATACCTTCTTTTTCATTTGTTCTTGAGAATATTCAGTCACTTTAGTTAACTCTTCCACTTTCGCAGCTGCAATTCTCAGATCTGTCTTGGTTTGCCTAAAACAGAAAGCAAATTAATAGTGTTTTCATACACCATAAAGAATTCAAAAAAATCAGAAAAATATATAAATTTAGTAAAACCAGTACTGATTTTTATGCTCATACATGTTTAGGAAGGAAAATCTGCCCAGATCAGACCTCTGTCATAGGGGGTTTCCTCATTTCTATTTTGGCAGATTAATCTAATCCACCTTTCTGTTGGGCGCAAGATCACTGAGACGCTCCTGAGGTCAAGTGCACCAAACCTCTGCAATGGATGGTTTCCTGACTTCTATCTAATTTGCCCAGTGATTCTACTTCGAAATTGTCTCTCAATTGTGTAATGCATTTTCACTTCCACAGCCCGACCTTTGGCCCCATCATCACTTCCTAGGACTGCTCCAATAGACTCCAAACTGATCTCTCCACTGCTGGTCTCCTCTTTAACTCACCGGCTACAGTGCGTTTTATCTGCAGAAAAGGTTATCTACCCAGTGATGAAAATTCTTGTTTAATAATGACTTCTGGGTTCCCCACATCTTTGGGCACACAATCAGCTGTCCTCTCTGCATGGTATGTGAGGCCAGCCAGCATCTGGCCTCAGAGCCTCGTGCCTTGCCAATTCCCCCCACATAATTTACGTTCCCGGTATAACACACCACTAAACTTATTGTTTCCTAAAAACATATCCTTGTCTATTTTTTCATGCGTTTGATTGGACTAGCTTCCTTCCTCTTTTTTGATAACTTCCTCAATCTTCAAGACTTAGTTCTTAAATCTCATCTCAAGTCTTCCTTAACAGGGTCCTAGGCAGGAGACCCTATAATCCCAGTCCTCATAATAATTAACAGATACTCCTTCATGGAATTCAAAGTGTACAAAAAATATGGAATAAAGATCATTAAAGGCAAGGATCACATTTTATTAATTGTTAAATCCTCGTTAGAGAGCACAGTACCCAGCACACACTGTAGTAAAAGTAAATACATCATAAATGGATGAAAGAGAAGGCAAAAAGAAAGGAGACAGAGTCAGAGGTATACCTTGATATTTTACTTAGATCTTGCCTATCCAATTTGATATTCATGTATGGAAATCTTAGAATAATAATTTTGTGAATCTCTCATTTGAAACAATCTCTCACATAATTTTTTTTTAAAAACAGGCACTGGTCCTAAGACCTGTTTTTGGAAATTAAAAGAAAAAGTATTCTGAGAGCATTTAGATTCTTGTATCATGGCTCCTAAAACACCAAGAAAACCTGTGCTTTTGGGGGGATGACAAGTAGTACTTTATATATTACTATTCATTTCTACATTGTTCCACCAGATAATTAGAAAAGGAGTAAACAATCATTTATATCTTCTGGCATGAAACACTGAAGACTGTTCTAGAATCTAAGCTGTCAGGTCTGTCCTCCAGACCTGGCTCCACCACATAAGAACTGGGTCAATCACTGCATCTTTCTGAGTCTCAGCACTATAGCTGTAAAATAGAGTTCAGAACAAATTCTTCCGGTATAGCTTGCAGAATTATCATACAGTTCAAATCAGTTAATTCTTATTAAGGCGCTTTATAAACTTGACTGTGGTTTCTACCAATGTAAGCTAGCATCATAATCTTGCCCTGTTTTGAATGCTGAATTGCCAGGAACAGTGTGGTGTAGCATGACTTCACAGTTGGACTGGGGAAGCTTGGGGATGCCAGTACGTCTGGCCTTGGTTCCTGGCCAAGAAATGAAAAGTAGGATTTATGATGTGCTGCTCAGAGTCTGAATTTCCTCTGGTAACCCCCAGCCAGGGTCTGTTACTGGTGGTTTTCATCTGGATCACCTGGTTAGACAGATGGTTTAGACTATGTGACCAAAGGGGCAAAAGAAAAAAAAAGACCCCGTGGGAACTTCTGCCTTGAGCTTTCCTGCAGCCAAGGTTCAGTGTGCACGTGTCTTCAGTAGTTCAATCTGCAGACACAGCAAGTCTTTGTGAGAACAAAGACCCCGGGGCCTGTCACTGGGCTCCTCTGCTTGCTTGTGCCGAGACTGTGGGGTCTTGAGAGTCCTTTCAAATGTTTAAACTTTGAATCTTTAAAGGAATCAACAAAAATAATCCTAATTTTATTTTATGAAGGAACTTCAATAACTATATGTTTATACTATTTTACTTACAAAATGTTTTAGATAGATGTTTGCTTGTGTACAAATTATATCAAGGTCAAAACAGTTTTCATTTTAGAATAACAAATTTGATTAAAAAATAAACAAGATTAACTAATTAAACAATCTTGATGTCACAACTACTCACATATTTCATTTTTGTCCCAACGCATTTTCAGGCAATCTTTCTCATCAAAGAATTTAAAGTTTCTGGGATATTTCTTTAATGTAATTTTTCATGATTTATAAAAAACAAAGTTCTGCTTTATTAAGTAAAGTATAACCAATATAGTACTATATTTAATTTACAGCATTAACTTGGACACACATTAAAATGCTTTAATATTACATTCTTTTGAGATTTAACATCAAATACAATGGGTCTACTTTAAATTTTTATGTTTCTTTTGCTGTCTCATATCAAGGAAATCCTAAAAATGTTTATAATTCTTTCGTACAATGAAAAATGGTTAAGATCAGAGAGACATAAAATGCAGCTTTTACTTATTTTATTTAATATACATTCTAGTTTTTTTTCCTTTAAAATAAAAGAGAGGTGCATCCCATGGTACTTTAGTAAGTACTTCAGCAATTCCCCAGTGCTACAGTCAAGCCAACCATTGATATTTAAAAACTTTGGAGAATAACTATCATTTTAGACAAAGTTCTGAAATTTTAAGATCATTCCTGCTTTAGGAAACTGATGGTAAACAGCAAAACTGCGAAAATTTTAATTTTTTTCTTTTTTCAATCTTTAGTGTCCATTTAATGACCAAATTTATTCAAAAAACAAGCCTACCAAAAAACTCTAAAAGCAACAGATATTAATAATCCATGTACTGAGCTGTCAAAACTTTAAAAGAGACTCTTAAGTCTTTAAAAGTTTAATTCAAAGTTATACACAATTTAAAGTAGTTCAACATTCTGATTTCCATGTTACAATATAATTTGTTAACATACTGGTAAAGTTTCTCTGTGCTTTCTGTGCGTGAAAGCGAGCTTTTCCAGCCATACGTTCATTGTCTCTCAGCCTCACTCATCTACAATGTCTGGGGTGGGACCTGGTCATCAGTGCTTCCCAGCATCTGTCTAGGTGATTTTGATGTCTTAGATTTTACAGACTAGCCACACAATCAACATGCTTATCTTCACAAAAAGATAGCAAACGATCATTACAAATCCAGTTTTACAGTCATGTAACTTTGGGTACCACTGACGAACTGGAGAGTATATTAACTCATTGTTAAGTAGGCTTATGCAATGGACATGCTCAAAAATGTTCATTAAGTTGTGGTCAACTTAAGAAAATCGAGGGTGAAAGAGTTGCAGGCAGAGAGCGTTAACAATAACTGCAAAGAGGATGAGAGAGGCACTCGGAGCCAGAAAGGTAGAGGACAATGGCAGAGAGGAAGGTGGAGGTCAGATCAGCTAGGTGCAGAAAAATCCTCAGTCAAGACAGCCAACAACTGGGGGTATGGAGGAGTTTGTCTTAAGGCAAAAAAGGTAACAGTAATCTTGAGGAGAAGAATTGAGAGGTAGGATCAAATCCAAATTGAAAGAAATTCCAAAGAGAGACTAGAACAAGTGCACCCTTCTTCCAAGCAATTTCAAAAAACAGAAAGGAGAGAATAGAGAAAACTGAGGAATCATCAGGGGGAGGTCCACATATTTGAGGTCTTGGAAGAATCCCACAAAAAAGAGACTAAGATTTTTAATAAGAATGAATGTAACTGGTGAAACCAGATATGAGAAGAAAGGGAAGAGACTTGGGGTTGAACAGCACACAAGAAATGGGCGTACAGCTTCACAGAAACGATGGAACAAGAAAGGAATGCTTCCTCTGGCGCTAGGCCTCATAACAGCAACAACGTAGGGAAGGCTGATCTTCCAGAGCCAGGAGGGAAATACCTACCATCCACTTGTGACGTTAACCCCAACTCCCAAATCTACTAGCACCTGCTGTGTGAGGGTCATACCTGCCTACCTCCTTGGTTAGGTTGTATACCAACGCAGAATGGAGGAGAGCAAAGACAGTAAGAGTTATAGAATATTGCAGCACCACACAGAAGGCCGTTTTATTTCCATTCCAGCGATAAGGAAACTGAAGTTCATTCAGTAGGCAACCTGCCCAAGTCAATGAACCAGAACGAGAACACAAAATAGAAAATGAGAAAACAAAACTAGAGTTGTCTGACTTCAAAGCTTATGCTTTTCATACTTCTTACTAGACAGAAGCACATTTTTAGGTTAGGTGTACAAATGCAGAGTATTTGCAAAATAAAATTGTTATTACTAAAATATACATTTTGAAATATACCAGCAATCAATTATTAGAGTCAAAACTGCTGGACAATGAAGTTATGGATTTGTTCTTACTCTTGATCTATATGTTCTGGAAGTAAGGTCTAACATTATTTCTGCCCCTTAAAGATTAAGAGCAAACAATATAAATATGGAGTAAGGGGTAATTATAAGTAAGATAGTGTGAAGAGATTGAAAAATGACAGCAAAGCCTTATTTCTTAAAACATGTTTTCTATGCTCAGAAAACTAGCTGCCAACACATAAGGAACTGTCTGGCAATTCTCATGACTAAGCACATCTGTTCAGGGCCATTTCTCACATGGGACAGTTTCCAAGAGACACTATGATTCAAATACAGTGATCCATGAATTCCAGATTTCCATAGCATTCTTATAATAGAAGATACCATATTATTCAAATTGGAACATGAAACATCTGAGAAAAATCTGTTATATCAGCTGAAATAAAACTATTACCCGGCAAAGGTACATACATTTTTAGGAAAAAAAGAGATTATATAAAAATTATTGGCACATACAATGTTTTTGAAAAATAAAGTATGCGTTTGTAAAAAAGATTAAAAATGAACACAATATACAGACTGATTTATATAATTTAGTTTTTGTTACATTAAACATAATAGAGTGATATCAAGAATCACATTACTATCAAATTGCTTATATATTCTTCAATAAATCTACTAATTTAAAAATCCTTTTACTACCACATTTTAAATATTTCCTGGATTTTATTTCACATTTAAATAAAGCACTGAACATTAACAAAATGCTTAAATGCATCACGCATTCAAGCATTGAGATGACTGGTACTAAAAACAGATTTAAAAGTCAGTACAGTTAAACCCTGGATCCATAACGGGAAACACTAAACATAATTTAATTCATTCTGCAAAGATACTATTAATTGCACTCAAAATGGTTTTCTCTTAGTGTGTTGTTTTGGAAATCAAACTACTGTCACATATTACTGCATAACTGAAGAATATAAAATATCATTTTTCTATATAATGACATCCGAAGAAGCTGTTGAGATCAATGACAATAAGATCAATGACAATGTACATGAAGAGAAAACCTACATAAATTAGGTAGCTTTGTCCCTTCAATGAAGTGCAATTTAATTAACTACTTAATTAACTGACTTTATCACTCAAAAATATCTTTCGAGGATTTTCCCTGTGTGTAGCACTGGGCCAGATGACGGCAAGATAAAAATGACTAAATTATGAGCCATACCTTTAAGGATCTTAAAAACTAGTAAAGACAGATTAATTTATAAAGAATTACGGTAAGCATGCAAAAGTGTTGAAAATGCTATGTGAGAAGTATCCACTGTCTACAGCTGAGGCACAAGGAAGGCATATTTGGTGCTATCTGGGGAAGAAGAAATCATAAAGATTCAGAAAAAGATTTCTAAGAACATGTGACACTTGAGCTGAACATTGGAAGCTGAGTGGGTATTTGTCAGGGAAGGGCAGGTTAGGCAGCCTGAACGAACAATGTGAGCAAAAGTAGGGATGTAGGAAACAGCACGGCTTGTCTGGGAAACCAAGGAAGTTCAGAAGACGGAGGGGAGGAGTGGCGCCATCTAAGCAGCGGGGCCAAGTCATGGAAGGCTTAATGTCATGCTGAGTGACTGGGATTCTATCCAATTGCAGGGTGTCAGACTCATTTTCACCGGGGGCCACATCAGCCTCGCAGTTGCCTTCAAAGAGATGGATGTAATTTCAACTCCTTAACAGTTAAGGAGTAGTTACATTTAGACAGTCCTAAAATTATTTCACCCCTTTGAAGGCAACCACAAAGCTGATGTGGCCCCCAGTGAAAATGAGTTTGACACCCCTGGTGCCTATAGGACCTATACGCATTTAGTGGGCACTGAAGGCCAGCGATGTGATCAGACTTCACTGCAGAAAGATCACTTTGATGGCAGTATGAAAGAGGAAGGTGGGGAAGGAATAAGCCCTTTTGGAGGCTACTCAGATGAGACAATGGCTTAGTGAGGGCAGTGACAGTGAAACGGGGCCGAAGTGAAGGCTCCGAGAGACACCTGGAAGGCTGAGTTGCGACAGAAAAGAATTTAGATGCTTCCTAGTTTTCCGAAGCAGCAACTGGATGGAGCCGTTCACAAACAGAAAGACGAGATCGCGGACCTGCGATAGGTAACACGCTCAGTTTAGAGCCTGCTGAGTTCCAGGTGCCTCTAAGCCATCTGCATGGAGATCACCAGGGGAAACTTGGGCTAGAAAAATTCACTGAGCCTCATCTTTACAGAGGTTGTTAAGCTACAAAAGTGTACATGAGATGAAACAGGTCAAATTAAAGTAATTTGAGGCCAAGATGTCATACATAAACTTATTAAAGACAGCTTCTACCCTCAGAACACACCACTGTATGTTTAAGTTCTCAATGAATATGAAATAAATTGATCGATAAGTTACAGGTTCTTTATAAGAAGAAAATACCTATGTCTGCTAGTGAGATCATGCTACAGTGGCTAAAGTGTTTTAAAATAAACATTCTGATGACGCCGCTGTGACGAGAGGACAACACAGACCCCATGCAGATGCTTCAGTCAGTCTTCACAGCACACCCTTTTACTGAGACAACAGTGTTAGTCCTGCGTGATGCACACAGATGACAGTCTTTTCCTTCAGAGACTCTACAGGGCAGATGTAAAATCTGAGTGCACACGACTTGAAAAAAATCATCTCCATATCTCAGCTGGACATATAGGGACAAATATGTATGACAAAAACGCATCTAAAGAGAAGTAGCACAAAATTTGTTTCAACGAATACATGCTGAGTAGAGCCACAAGAGGAGTAAAAATCTGGTGGAATGAATGAGAGAAGTCTTTTGGGAGCAGGCACTTTTAACCGGGTTTAGAAAGTTATAAAGATTCTGACCAACAGAATATTGATCATAGGTAAAAAGGAAGGAACCAAAAGGTCTTCCTTGTATGAGCGCAAAGTAACTAGTGTGAGCAGTCTGTGCATAACTGGAGGGCTGGGGAAAGCAGGTGATTGAAGACTCTTGGAAAGTAGGCTGCAGACTTTCATCTGCTGTGACAGGGCATCACCAGAAACTCGCAAAAAGGAAAATGATGCAAAGCTCTAATTACAAACTCACATGATTCTAACTTTTTTGTACCATAACATCAGACAACAAATGAAACTAGTATGTTTTCAGTATAAGTACAAACTTAACACTGGTGTTTAAAGAGTTTCCAATTTAGTTATTCTTGGCAGGCTATATAGGGCAACTCAAAACCTAAATTCTGGTAATGTCAATATGCCCATCATTCAGAATCTGTCAAACTTGAAAGCAACACTCTCTTCCCTGAAAGAAGCATCTGCCTCTCCTTATGTTCCTTCAAGTCTGTGTCAGGAAAAGCAAGCACAGTTTTATGTATACAACTCTGAGCTGCTTAAGTTATAGAATATTGCCAATAAATATTGTGGCAAAATTGCTTGTGGACAATTACACTTAAGACCTTTTAGGCTTTAGAAAACCATAACTAGCTTTATCAATCTCTAATCTCCATTGACAACCTTTGGGCCTGAATGTGCAAAAGCCAAATGGAACTTCTACACAGATGTCAAAGAACAATGCAGCCACTCATCATCCTCTGTTTAACAAGCAGCTCCCACTCTTGCCCTGACACTGCTGTGCACACAGTTAGAGGACCAGGTACAGAAACTCACTCGGTCAGCAATTACAACATGTGAGTTCCAGTTTGGTCCTTCCAGGAGGTTTTGTGCAGCCCTCAATAAGACAATTAACTTCTGAGCCCTTGGTCCATTTAGGTTTCTTCTATGAAAGTAGAAAGTTAAAGTAAGTGATCATTAAGATACTTTTAGCAATAAAATTCCATGATTCTTCCCCTGTCCTTTATCCCAATATCACCAAGTTCTGCCCATTTACATGCATTTTTTATTTGCTATTTCCACTATTATCATATGACGGCAGGTCTTGATAAACCAATTTTCTCACTCATTCTTCTTCCAGGATCTCCACACCCTGATTTATACTGCACACACCATACATCTTAATATTCTTTTTCTTCTCCCACTCTCTCCTGAACCTTGAGTGCAGTTAAACCGTTCATACTCTTCTTTCCATGATCTGTTATCATTATTAGCTGTGAATGATTGCTCCCATTTGTTTGTTTTCCCAATCTCTCTGTCATTCCCCCTTGTCTCATGGTTCACATTAAAATGTGATATATCCTTGGAGATATATAGATATAGATATATGAGTATACACATATATGCATATGATAAATTGTATATTGTTATTTGTATGTGTTTTTATGTTATAGAGCAAATCTTTTTACCTATGTTGCTGTAACTACATGTTTACTTGTAAATATGTGTTTCTAAATGATGCACGGTATTCCACAGGATGCAGTTACTGCATTTTACCTATCCATTTCCTTGGTGCTAGACACCCAGGCTGCCTCCAATTCCCTACTTCTACAAATAGTCTTACTCCACAGAGATAATCACGAATTTGAAGTTAGGGTATATCTTTCCTGGAAATGTTTTTATTTTATTCTTTGTGATACATATACAATATACAGACATTTTATTATTTTACTATATAATTTGATATAGATATATATCTAAATATATATGGATATATAAAATTAAAAATATATATCCATAATCAATACAATTTTTAAAACACTTAAGAATATATATAAATTACATCATTCTTCAAGCTCCTTTTGCATTTATTATTACACTGCACATTATATTTTTGGCATTGATAACTGCGTGTGAAGAAGTATCACATTATTTCAACATGCATTTTCCTGATTGCCATGACTTTTGAAATATTTGTGCAAATCCTTCGCCTAGTGTTCTAAGAAATAAGAAAGTGTGGTCTGTGTTAAGTTAATCCTTTGAAAATTGTTAAGAATTGTTTTGCCACCCAGAATGAGCTCAATGTTTTTTAATGATTTGCATGGACATGAAAGGAAAGTAGAAGCTGAAGTACTCTTGTTAAAACCACAATGACCTTTGCAGTGGGTTGCACAGTGTTCCCCTCCAAAATTCAAATCCACCTGAAACTTTATTTGGAGACGGACTTTGCAGAGGAATTAAGGTAAGGATCTCAAGGTGAATCATCCTGGATTAGGGTGGGCTTATAAGGAGGAGGGGGCACACAGAGGGAGACAGAAAACAAGGCTGTGGGAAGATGGAGGAAGGACGAGATTCGAGTTATGCCGTCAGGGCCTCGCAGTGCCTACAGCACCAGCAGCTGAGGAGGCAAGGAGAGGTTCTTCCCCGGAGCTGACAGGGAGCAGGGCCCTAGCAACACCGTGATGTCAGACTTCTAGCATCCAGAACTACGAGGAATAAATTTCCTACGAGGAAATTCCTGTTGTTTTAAGCCCCCAAGTATAATTTGTTATGGGAGGTGGGAAACTAATGCGACCTCTACGTGGCTACATTCAACAGTCAGCTCTCAGAGCTCATCGTGCTTCATTCATCACATGCACGGGACTCAGCTACCCGCCTTCCTCCCTGACACGCCTCCTAGGACACCGCTCTTCCTGGTGCTCTCCTGTCTCACTGGTTTCTCCTCTGCCTCCTTTGTTGATTTCTCTTCTTTACTCTTACTTCTCTGAGCTCACTTGTAGGTTCTGATGTCTTTTCTATAGACATTACAATTTAAAGACATGTGTAAACAACTGCAGCATAGAACAAAGCCTTATAGGACTGCACTACTTAGTTTCAGCAGCATGAGGGAGAGGAACAAGAAGTGGCAATTTTTCTTCCGTCATTTGGAGTTTTTCCTGTAAAGTCTATAAATGCAATGATGATTAAACCACCGTACCATAAATTATACATATATATGTACAGTATTAAATTGT
The DNA here is from genome assembly GCA_004026765.1 of Micronycteris hirsuta. Classification (NCBI taxonomy): domain Eukaryota; kingdom Metazoa; phylum Chordata; class Mammalia; order Chiroptera; family Phyllostomidae; genus Micronycteris; species Micronycteris hirsuta. The sequence goes on from PVJI01004300.1 coordinate 13,356, forward strand.
GTAATTTAAAAAAGCCTTTATCGGCTGCCTTGTCCTCTTCCTCTCCTATCTCCCTTTTCACTCCCCCTAATGGTTTTCCCTGGTATTACATCTAAACAAACTGCATGCTCAGCACCCTTTTCTCAGAAAGTCCGCTTATGGCGGAATTCAAAGAAAGATACCTGTAGAAAAATTTTATCTAAGGAAATTGATTTATATTATAGTTACCGCCTGACTAATACTTTTGATTTCAATCTCTTTCCATCCCAAAAGATCATACATACAAAAAGCTAATGACAGAAACTCAAAAGGCAGGTAAAAAACACCCATCGGAAAAATTATGGTCTCATCGGTTTCTCTGAAAAATAATTAACGCTAAAATAACAAAATTTATTTTCAAAAATACCTAAGTTGCTTTCGGAGTCGCTCTATTTCCACATTTTGTTCAGTTACTGTTTCCAGAAAGTGTTGGTTAGTCTGCCACAAGAAAAAAACAAAAACATTCAGTGTCAGAACATTTAAAGCTACTACGTGAAAGATTAACTATAGGGCATACAAATAGAGAAATAAAATGAAGTAATGATAATGATTAGATTTGTGGAGGGTAAAATATAACCCTGGCCACTTCTCCTTGCCTTTACTACGTTAGGGGCCACTGCTTCCTTCCAAACTATGAGCGTCTGCATTTCTGTTGTACTGCCTTCTCTGGCGTCTGAGCCTCCTCTGCTCACCTAACTGCAGAGGGCACCGGGCGTCAGAGAATTCAGGTCCCCAGTTGGCTCTGGAAGATCCCGATAACAGGGACTGGAGGGACTGGTCTCGTGGCCCTGGGGGAATAATTCTGAGCCTCTGTTCCACAGGGGCTTCCACCGTGTGTCAGTGGAATGAAGTTTCAGTTACCCACAGTGCTGATTTGCTTACAGTTAAAAACCCTTCACTGGCTGCCTCTCTTGGCTTCCCAGTCTCACTGCCCCAGTCCCTGCTGGTGCACTCTGATATTACCTCCTAAATAAGCCATGTGCTTTGAAACCTTCCCCTCGGGGTCTGCTTAGGAAGGAAACTAAAGGAAGATATGAAGCAGTTTTCCATGTGTAGAACAGTTTTTCTGAGGGAACTGATTCTCTTCTGTAAGTGCTGGTTTTGCCGTGATGGTATAAATTCCTTACCCTTCTCTCTATGTCTTATGTGCAAAGTCATGCGGATGACAGTTACCTCCTAAGCGGCAGTCCTGATTTCAGTCTTTCCCACCCCAGCGGATCACACATACATCTCTCCGACAAAAAACATACATCTCTCCCGGAGGCAGTTTTCACTGTGCTCCTCTCACACTCTACCCAGTGTCATGGACGTCGTGATTTGCATAGAGCATTTTATCTCCCTGTGCCGGGATGTCCTCGTTCTGCCAGCGTTCATCCCTCCACACCCTGTGCGGTCCGCTAAGGCAGAATTAGCTGTTTCCTTTTGGCATTTTGATAAAACTTCATTTGCACTTTTACAATGCACACTGCATTATATTTAAGTACTACGATATTGAAAGTTTATGTATTTCTGGCTACAACATGAACCTTTTTTTGTGTGTATGTGTGAGGACCAGCTTGTCCCAGAACCCCCAGGGTCTGGCACATGATTCAGCACATTTTAAGGACTTATACTTCTGAGAGATGAATGAATGGATGTCTTATGAGACATGAAAGAAAGCCTCTGGACTGCCTCTTTACTGTTATCTTGGGAAGTAGACTACTGCAGACCAGAATTCAGTATTTAACTCTCAGACCGCAATTCAAGAGACCAACTACAACATGCAGAGAAAGGACAGAATAATAAATAGGTAAATTGTACACCAAAAAATTAAAATAACAACAAAACCTGGGTGTAACATTGGGCATATATCAGGAAAGACATATGGTTATATGCAAATAACTGAAGGGCTGAGTTGAAGAAATGAGCTTTCTATATTGCTGCAAAAGATAAAGCCATGTATCAGCAGGAAGAAATCTGATGAGAGATTTTTAGCTTTCTAGTAATCAGAGTTGAAAGGAAAAGGCTGTTAGGGAAAGTATAATATCTCTTACAGGGGATATTCAAAGCAGAGGCTGAACTATCATCTAACTGAAAAGCATTTAATAGAAGGATGTCTATTTCATTTGGGGTAGCAGATGACCTTTAATGTGATTTCAAAGTCTCCTATGAAGCTACTTCAACGACTTCAGTCCAAACTGACTCACTTCTCTGACTTCCTCTATGGTATCTGTATCGCATGATTAATGTTCTGTTACATATACTGTTTTGGCACTTGCATAAATAATGCTTGTGCTTTTTTTTCTGTACTGTTTGGGAGTACCTTAAAGCTAAAAGATATAGAATAATTAGCAGAAATATAAATTGGCATCGAGAACTTTAAGAAGCTAGTGTTGGTGACACACTTCACTTGGCAGCAGTCCTAGCAGGAGCTCAGTCACTGCACCTGAAATTCGGCCTCGTTCCGTACTTGTGATAGGACACAAATGTGGGGACTCGTGGACGTGGAGCTTCGTAAAGGCCAAAGGAAGCATCTCTTCCAGTCATCGTCTGTTTCAGCACTTTGCTCACTGATTATTTCAGTCTTTCCTGTTTCAACAAGTAGACCAGGGCTCTGTGGACAGATGCACCTTCTCTTGCCACTAGAGAATCTACCACAGTGCAAGGAACTTAGTATGTAATTAACAGATATTTTTGAGTAATTTTAAAGAAATAAGCAAACTTGAAAAAAGAATGATTTCAAGTAAAGAGAATCTGTTGGAAATATGAACTCTTACTGTATCTATATTCACAGTGACTGAACGTAAACTTGTCCTTTTCGGTACCATTCAGGTCAGGCATTCTACCTTCAGCACAGTATTAACGTGCTCTGGTCACAAAAGCTATTTTATTCAATTTATTGTACATCTATAGAAACCTATTCATTTAACGAGTGTATTCACGTAACCAGGAAACTTTTACATAGAAGCTGTTTAATGTTCAAAGGGCACTTTTCTTCAAGTTGACTTTGACTGACACCTGCCCGGTGACCTGCCTGGTGATGACCCTTGAGGCTGAGACGCGCAAGGTCATCACCATCACTTAGCCGCCTCCCTTTACACTCCGCAGTCTTGCCTGATACTTCCCATGTACATTAAGGAAAATGCTTACACTTTAAAGTTTCTCTAAATTTTCCTTACTTTCACCACAGTAGTCTTTTATTTGCTCTTTGTGAAACAACTCTTTTATCCATCTTGTTCCTCCTTTATCACTTCTTCTGTAGCCACTGCTTACTTTTGGCCTGCAGCTATAAATTCTGTGCCATGGAAATTTTTAGTATATTTCCTGTGATTACTCAAATATTCCTTTCTCATGACTTTCATCACAACGATTTTGGGTTGTTTATGATAAAATAGGGGCTGCGTTGTACAGTATACCGAAGAGTTACATAAACCCCACAGTTCTAGGGGATACACTGAAACAAAGGAGGAATAATTGTGATGTTACACTATTAATTTCATGTAGAAATAGGATTTTTTAATTATGGAAATCAGTCATTTTGTGTTGGATTTTGTTAATACCATTTTAAAACCCTAAGAAGTATGTAAGAAATTATAAGTGACTGGAAATACTAAATGTTAACATAAGTAAAGTAGGGTAAAGCTGATTTAATATTTTTACATGGTTAAAGGAGAAAATTTTACAAAATAGAATAAAATTGAATAACTTACATTTGATGGAACCACACCACACTTAAACACAGACATTTTCCTTAGGTACTAACAAGAAGTAACAGAGTAACTAAGTAAAACAGAGAAAGGAAAGAGAGTTAACTACCTGAGATGTCACAATCCTATTACTCAACAATGAGGTGAAATAAAACCCCAAGAAGGAAAAGAAAAGGAAAAAGAAGAGAGAAAAAAATCTGAAAGGAAAGAAAAGTGAGAGGAAAAACGGTAAAGAACAGAATTGGAAGGGCTAATTACATTTGTTTAGGGAAAAAATGATAGGAAGTTTAGGTGCACCACTTAGTACTAGTGGTCAGTCAACTACAGTCGACTCTTAGTGTCCCGCTGTTTTTAACACATTCCGTACCACACAGAAATCTCTAAGATATATGCCAGGGACCGCACGATATTGGGCAAACTGCACGTTAATTAAATTATCTCGTGATGTGGTCCTTAACAGATGGCGCGCGAAACACAAGAAAACTTGTGAGCGGTACAAAAAGTGTTAAGAAATGAGGCTCTTCACTGATTTAACAGTTCTATCGCTCACACCCAGCAGCACATGAGTCCTTTTCCTGAGGAGGTCACAGTCTTGATTACTCTCAGGATATCCTACCAAGGACCTTAGAGTATTTTCAGATTAAAATATATTTCAGATAGATATTAGCTTTAACTCTCCTGTCATGTTATTAAATGTGAAAGAAAAAAATAGATAAAAAGAAAAGAGTACTTCTTACACTTACCTAGTTTAATTTCATGCAACAAGTATTTTGTGGTTAATTTACATTACCATAAATAAATATTTATAGTGACAATTTCTACTTTATATAAATAAGTGCACTAAATAGATATTTTCACTTACCATTTCTATGTTCTCATTAGTAACATGAAGCTGCTTGGTCAGTTGCTGAAAACTGCTCAGCTGATCCTACAGTAAAAATGATAGGGGGGTACATAAATAGCTTTAGGTTTGCAACTCTTATTTAAAATTAAACTAAAGTGAAGTTTAAAATCATTATGCCTAAGTCTAGACAAAATCAATGTTATTTCTTCTATTATTGTGTGAATTGATAGTTGAAGAAATAATATATTTTTATACAAATGATTACAAAATTAAGTAAGTAGACAACATGGAAAGTAATGTAGTTATTCCTGTTTTTTGTGACACCATAATATAGAAATCAATTCATTAGTAAATAGACATGCTAGAGAAGTCTTGTCCAGTACGGGAATACGCACTGAAACTTATTCAAAACCAAACGCAAACACGGCCAGGAGTTACCACCCCATTCCCCGCTTTTTAAAATCCGCGCAGCTTGAGTACCTCAAGGTTTTAATCGTTTGACTGTCTGTGATGCTCCTATTAAACATTACATGTGTGGGTGACAAAGAGTCAGGAGGAGCTGTTACCATGTTAGATGACAGAATTAGACTGATAGAGAACTGGGGAAATGAGATCGTAGCATTGTGAACAGAAATCACTGCACAGCTCCAGTGCAAACATAATCCCACTCAGGTGGAAAAAAAAACAAAACCACGATGGCTTAGGTGACTGACCTCAATAAAGAAACAGCCTTGAAGAACATACTTATATTAGAAACAGTTTCTATATCTCAGTGGTAAGTTTTATGGGTCAGATCACACGGGTTATTTTTAAACCAGGGCATATAGAGAAAAGTTATTTAGTAAACTGCAAAGCATCATGTAAGTACTGATACGACTTCTTTGGGGAGAAATTTCCAATTACAAACATTGCCCTCTCAATATCTACAGAAGAGCCATCAGAATTGGAGTTACTCCACAGTGTTCAATGCACCTAGCAGAAAAAGGACAAATAAAAGGATAAAAGAAGCAGATTTTCTAAAGGAATGGTCGGCTCTGTGCAATAGGGGGTTCTTGTCAACAGAAGTGTAAAGTGGAATCAACATGTCTGCTTTGGAAGAGTATAAAATGATTCTTGCTTTGGATAAAAAGAAGTCTTTAAGGAGAGAGCCACTGAGATCCTTTCCTATGGTAAAATTCTATTCTGACTAATTTACGTTAGACACACTTGACATCTATTTTAGTAAAAGGTCGACTTAAAGGTGTCAATTTTCATTTTACATAGTGTTGGAATTACAGTTGAGCAGGTTTCTTCACTGGTCATGATCCAATGAACAGTTTTCATCTCTTTTAGGCCAGGCAGGCAACCAAAGATATAAGAGTTTTCGAGGCCCATTTATATATAATAATCTAATAGCTGCTTCTTAACACTAAATATGGCTTTCACTGCTAATGACATTCTCAAACCCAATGCACACCAGGCACTGCTGTGATTATCTGTTCAAAGGATTTCTAGCCATCAAAGATCTGTTTATTGTTAACCTAAATGACACACTGGAAACACAGGCATTCCTCTCCAAAACCAAGTTTTCCGGAATGAGATTTCTTATGATATAAAAGAAAACCGTGATATCCAAGGTTACCTTTTGTTTTTGACTTTCAGCTACATAAATCTGGGCCTCAGTCATATGTTCCTGGTAAAGTTTCTGCAGTCTGTTCAACTCCTGAGAAACAGTCTGCCAAAGTTCCACAGCCTGGTTTTTTTCCTATGAAACAAAAATATTTGAGAACTCATTAAATTATTAGCAAGCTATTGTATAGTACAAAATAATCATATTCTTTTACAGAATAAGTTCCTGTACATAAAGTCACAAAAGTAAAATTTTGTATAAAGATGGTATAATTGTAACATCAAAAATTTTTTTTAGATAGCGGGGAAAGGAGGTAGAGAGGGAGAGAAACATCAATGCGAAAGAGAAACATAGATAGGTTGCCTCTCAGATGGCCCCCGACTGGAACCGAAGCTGCAACCAAGGCACATGCCCCGAACTGACTGGGAACTGAACCTGCGACCCTTCTGAGGATAATGCCCACCCAACTGAGCCACACCAGTCAGTGTAGTATTTTTTTTTAAATTTTTTTTTAAAGATTTATTTATTTTTTAGAGAGAGGGAAAGAGAGGGAGACAGAGAGGGAGAGAAACAGCAATGTATGGTTGCCTCTCACATGGCCCTCACTGGGGACCTGGCCCGCAACCCAGGCATGTGCCCTGACTGGGAATTGAACCGGACCCTCTGGTTCCCAGCCCGCGCTCAATCCACTGAGCTACACCAGCCAGGCACTAACTGTAGTATTTTTTTGATGATATGAAGTTGTATTAATAATTTAGAGAATAAAACTGAAGATGAACATTTCTTTCCTTGAAATTTTCTTTTTATTTAGATTTCATAGGTAAAATTAAAACCCTTAAATCAGAGATATGTATTAAACCACTCTCCTTCCTCATCAACAAAGTATAAGCCTTAGCAGTTACTGACAATGAAAATTGCCCCCAGTAAAGTACAAGACTTTTTGTGATTGTAGAATCAATGTTTATTGTAGAAAATTAGGAAAATACAGAAAAATAGAGAAGAAAATAAGAATTACCTATAATTTTACCAACTGACAGTAAATATTACTAACATTTGATTATAATCATTTTTTTAAAGATTTTATTTATTTTTAGACAGAAGGGGAGGGAGGGAGAAGGAGAGGTACAGAAACATCGATGTGTGGCTGCCTCTCATGTGGCCCCCACTAGGGACCTGGCCTGCAACCCAGGCATGTGCCCTGACTGGGAATCGAACTGGCAACCCTTTGCTTCCCAGCCCATGCTCAATCCACTGAGCTACACCAGCCAGGGCTGATTATAATCATTTTTATAAATGTTGGATATATTGATGTTTATAAATGTGATTCTGGGGGAAAATTTTGTATTTTTTTTCTTTTAACAAAATTGGAAATTGTATAGTGTACTGTTTGTATTATACTATTTTCACTTGGTATTTATAATGAGAATCTTCTCAAGTCATTATTCTTTCAATATAGTAATTCTCAAAGTGTGGTATGGGGATCCTTGAAGTCCAAATTATGTTCATAATGAAACAAATCATTTGCCACATTGACTCTTGAAATTTTCAGATGAGAGTACGGTGGAGTTTTCCAGAGTTTATACGATGTGATGTGTGATGTTCTCATCACTCTAATGGCTACTAGAATGTGTTCTTATGCTCCCATTCTAAATTTGTAATACAATAAAAACTGATTGATAAACAACCTACAAACACAAAAAGCTCATTGGGGTCCTTAATAATTCTTAAGCATCCTGAAGAGGAGTCCTGAAACCAAAGAGTCTGAGAAACACTAAACGAGCGTGCAGAAAGCCTTATTTTCTTTTTAGAGACGTGGAAACTGAAGTTCAGGCCATTGGCATAGGCTTCCTCAGCAAATTAATGGCAGAGTCAGAAAGAAACCTTTGTGGGAAAATTTGTAGCTAATTTGCTTTTCCATTATACATTTTTTTTTTAGAGACAGAAAGAGGGGGAGAGAGACATCAATTTGTTGTTCCACTTATTTATGCATTAATTGTTTGCTTCTTGTATCAATATGTGCCCTGACTGGGGCTCGAACCGGCAACCTTGGCCTACAGGGACAGTGCTCTAACCAACTGAGCTACTCGGCCAGGGCTGCTTTTCCCTTTGACTGCTCAAACTTGGACCTCAACAAATCATCTATGAAATAACCAATCCAAATGCAGCAAAAAAGCAAAACAAGATGTAGATGGAGAGTCAGAGAGAGGAAAGATAGGAGAAGAAAAGGGTAAGGAATGGGAATACGGTTTTAAAAAGTACAGTTAAAAAATTTGGTTAAAAGAGAGTAATTTTCAAGTTTTAAAAAAAAATTTAGCACTGGAAATTATAGCAACAAAACTATCATAGAGAGATGCTTTTTAGAGACATGCTAATTTTAAAAATTTTGTTTCTGAAACTATAATAGAGTAGTTTGAAACTACAAACTACATATTTCTTCTGCATAAACATTTATAAGTCCTTCCTGATAACACAATTCTAAGCAAAGTAAAAAACATGATTTCCTCATATTTCTCCCTTCTAGGGCCTTTCAAACTCCTTCCCTTTACAGATTAAAAAAAAAATCAGTGTTAAATACATGCTTCTTATCAAGGTAAATACAACCTATCTGATTAACCTAAAATGTCACTTTTCATACGTAAACAATTCCAAAAACAAATTTCTGAGGAATAAAAATATTTGACTTTTCACAGATAACTATAAAATCAAAATTTTAATATAGAATTTCTAATCCCCATTTATAAATTAGGAAATGGAGGCACATAGCTAGAAAGGAGAAGAATAGGGATTCAAATCCATGTAAGATAAGAGATGCCTGGGATATAAAGCTGCAAATTAGAATAAAATTCCCTTACGTATAATCTCAAATAATTAGTACTGAACGTAGAATATTTATAACATGGCTTACCAAATATTTCAATACAATGAGGGAAGATAAAATAAGAAAGAATGTAATTCTGTAAGTATCATTTTTGAAAAATATAATTCCATAATCTTTGTAAATGGAGGAAAACAAAAAAATAAACAAATTTAGGAAAGTGGGTAACTGATGATTTTTCTCTTTAAAAATGTCCTTTGAGCCCGGCTGGTGTAGCTCAGTGGATTGAGCGCGGGCTGGGAACCAGAGGGTCCCAGTTCGATTCCCAGTCGGGGCACATGCCTGGGTTGCGGGCCAGGTCCCCAGTGAGGGCCATGTGAGAGGCAACCATACATTGCTCTTTCTCCCTCCCTTCTCCGCTCTCTGAAAATAAATAAATAAAATCTTAAAAAAAAAAAATGTCCTTTGACATTAAAATATTTTATAAAATAAATTCATGTCACAAGCTTTATGATTCAATTAAAATATATATTTGACAACTACATTTATAACAATCAGGGTATTATTTAAAAGTTTTGTTACCTGTTAACTATTGTGTAAATTGCAGAAAATCATTGTGTTCACAATTTTGTTATTCTGCTATCATCATTCATAAATAATGATTAACGCAGATTTTTAAAAAATGTTTATTCAGAGAATAATTTTAAAATTATATATGTCACTCACTTGATTGGCTAGTTGCAACTGTTCTTGAAGATTCTTGACTGTTTCGTCATCTATGTATATGTCACTTTTCATCTCAGCGCCAAGGGGCAGGGCCTCCAGCTGTTTTTCAACAGCATCTTTTAATTCACTGTACAATCTTTGGGACAAATGGTTAACACAGCAATAATCTATATTCATTTTAGTAACACTAATTAATATTTCAGGGTTAATTAAATAAACATTTGGGTTAAAAAAGAATTCTTTACATAAAAATCATTTTTAAACACACTTCAAAAATTAGTTTTTAATCACCATTCGATATTGTGCTATAAGAATAAAATCATTATCTTACAATTTCAAATGCATTAAATTTGAAATAATTCAAGTCTAATTCAGTTTTTCCTGGGGAGTTCTTGAATTTTCAAAAAGGCAAAATTCAGATACTATACTTTAATTGATAAAACAAGACATTCAGAAAAATATTTAAAATGTGATAGTGTTTTCTTCTAGTAAATTAAGTGGAAATGGGATATTAAATCTTATAGAATTATTATTTTCTTCACTGTGTTTCACAAAACTTACTTGACATTTTACTCGTCTCAGTTAATGATCAGACAATAAAACTTGCTAGTTATGAAATCAAGACTAGTGAGGCTGTTTAAGCACATTCTTACATAGCTTGACTATAAATCTGAAAACCTTAAATTCAACGTAAAATTAATATTAAACTAAATTACAGATAGTTCATACTTTAAAACAGCTAAAAAAAAGCATAGGAATGTACAAATTAAAAGACTGATTAAGTATTTTATTTTAAAATTATACAAACCTAGGAGGAAAAACGTTTTATAACATCATAAAAATTTCAAAACAATCCATATAATTATAAGCAGAAAATATTATTTACTATTAACACATAAACTAAAAGCTAAATAATATATTATTACAAACACATACACATATAAAAACTTTTAAATGCAAGAACATGACAAGTACAATATTCAAGGCAGCGTTCACCTCTTGCAGATGGAAGAAGGGTGGGCTGGAGAAGGAACACGTGGGCAGATGCACCAATTTGGTGACATATTGGCTGTTAAGTTGGGTGGTTGCTTGACAGGTTTTTGTTTTATCAGTATGTTTCATAACAATAACTGATAACATTTAAAAGATGCTCATCATGTAGCCTATTTCCTGCACTTTATAGATGAAGAAACTACAGTACAAAGAGGTTAAGTAACTCGCCCAGGGCCACACAGCTAGTAAGTAATGGAGCCAGGAACCGAACAAGAAATCAGGCCCTAGAGACCATACTCATAAGTATACAAGCATAGTTATACTATATAAATGTACTCCTTATATTGTATAAGTAAAAGATCAAATAACAATAAAATTTATCTGAGACAATAAGAACCAATAGTTAATTGGCATAGTACCTTTCATTTTCCTTGATGACATTTTCAAGTTGTAGTTTCATCTCACCCATCTGTTTCTAAAAGAATAAAATATGGTTGTAGCCTTTCATTTCCCAAACAATTAGATCTCTATTAAGTCATCCATTCATATGCAAGTAATCATATTCTATGACCCTAGTCTCCAAATGAGAAATAATTATTCTTTACTTCTAACAAGCAATATTAAATATGAATATTTTAATGATACATAAAACTTAAAGCATTCATTCTGAATAGAATATAAGTATTTTATATAACACACTGAGATAGGTTTTGAATATAATTCCTATGATTTGTAGATGATTATAGAAAAAAGAGATGAAAGGTATCATTATGTTACTAGAACAAATATCAGATGCTTTCTTTACCACAAATATATATTTTAATTAATTCACCTTCATTTAGGTGAAGCCTATATAAGCACTTGTATTTCAAAACGTAAAATATTAATGGTGAAAAAATATGTAAAGATCTTCTTTAGCATTAATTCTTCCAGTCTCTGGAAGAATTCTCTATTAATTGTCTAAACTCTCTGCACTATACAAGGCTGCTTTGGTAAACCAATGTGGTCACTAACATGTACTTTGGTAGGAAAGAAGGAAAAAAATGACTAAAATCCAAAGAAGAATAAAATATACACCACAAAGGGAATGATGAAGGTTTGATTAATTTCCTCCGAAAGGATAAAGGGGTAATAGGATTTCAGTAGGAAAGGGAGGGCATTTCAGGTAGGGAGAAATATAAGTAACAGCAACAGCAAAAAATACAGATAACACAAGAGTGACAGTCAGCTGTCAATAAGAGTGAGTGGGAACTGAAGAGCAGGAAGAAGGCCATGTAAAATCCAGATAAAACAAAGCTGCAGCCAACTCCCAATCATCCCGTTAGTCTTGATTGGGTACTTAGGCTAGAGGAGAGGAGCCAAGGAGGAGGGAGCCTGGCAAGGAAAGGCAGAAAGGCCAATGCTCTCAGCCTCTCTCCCTTCCTACCACAGAAGGTCAGGGTGGCTTGGCCTCGGAACTCGGTACCAGCCAATTCTGCCCACAAAGCTAGCTGGGAAGAGGAAACTTTCCCAGGTCCCTGCTGTGCCTGAGTCAGAAATCAAAATGAATGAATTTACTACCAGATAATTGAGATCTGACCATACGTGGAGCAATGGCAGTGAGAGATAAAACTAAAAAGAGAGGAAGCAGATTTTGAATGCCATGCTAACTAGGAGGTCTGGATTTTAGTGCAGCAATTATCCCCACTTTGTAATTAATTAAACAAATAAACTGATCTTTAAAAGTTGCAAAAATGTCAGAATACCTCGAAAAGTATTTTTATCACTCAAATAATTCTTAGGTAGGATCTGTATGCATCAGCTAGGATTAAAGGTGGATCGTTACAGTCATGCCGAAGACTTTTTCGTGTAAAATATTCCCAATGCTTAGCAGTCGGAAGGAAACGAAATCTCAGCAGTACCTCTCATATCATCAAATTTCCTCCTGTTACTTACATTTTCTGGAAGGAAAAATCTTTCATATAGAGAATTATAGCAATCCTTTCTTTTTTTTGCTTTCAAGACATACTATTTTTTGACTGGGTCAATAAGATAAATCTTAAGTACTAGTTCTAATCAATAATATCTATGTGAGCAACTGTTCTTAGAAGTAGCTATCAGCATCTTTTTATCTCTCCAAAAGTAGCAACTATTCTTATCACAGACCCTTGGGCTTTCAGCTTCTAGCTTGTCATTAATTCAGCACTATCACTCCTAGACGGAGAATGCCAAATGAAAAAATGAAGTTAAACCCTTAGTAAAATAGCCAATTAAAGAGGCATATAAATCAGACACATTATGAAAAATTAAAATTTTAAAAGTTTAATTTCATGATAACAAGCTATTCCATTTTATAACAATCGAAACCACATACATCATTATAGCAAGTCCAAGAGAGTGAATTCAGCAGAAACGTGAAGCACACTAGTCCTAAAAATAAAAGCAAAATGCCATTTGTGCAAAAGAGAGGTTTTTGTTGCTACTGTCAAATAGAAAGATTAAAAGACATTACTGTGGTTGGCTCAAAACTTAAATGACCACAGGCTAAAGAGCACTCACAGTAAAGATGAGGGAAACACTTAACTTGTGATAAAACAGAAACCGCAAATTTAATGAGGTGTTCGTTTTTGAAATTTGGATCTACAGAATCAATATTAAAAGAATGACCTTGAAAATGAAAAACATAAATAACTTCAAATGAAATGGAGGAACTTTATTTAAACTTTTTTAAATTTTTGTTCAAGTACAGTTGTCTCCATTCCCCTCCCCACTCCCCCCACTCCAGCCATCCCCACTTCCCACCCCCCTTTGGTTTTGTCCATGTGTCCTTTATACATGTTCCTGAAAACCCTTCCTCCTTCTCTCCCCACTACCCCCTCCCCCCTCGCCTCTACTTAATGTCAGTTTGTTCTTAATTTCAATATCTCTGGTTATATTTTGCTTGCCTGTTTGTTTTGTTGATTAGGTTCCACTTATAGGTGAGATCATATGGTATTTGTCTTTCACCGCCTGGCTTATTTCATTTCACATAATGCTCTCCAGTTCCATCTCTGTTGTTGCAAAGGAGCTCCTTCTTTCTTTCTGCTGCGTAGTATTCCATTGTAACATAGGGTTTTGATCCACTCATTTACTGATGGGCATTTAGGTTGTTTCCAGCACTTGGCTATTGTAAATTGTGCTGTTATGAACATTGGGGTGCACAGGTTATTTTGGATTGGTGTTTCAGGGTTCTTAGGGCATAATCCCAGCAGTGGAACTGCTGGGTCAAAAGGCCATTCCATTTTTACTTTTCTGAAGAAATTCTATACTGTTTTCCAGTGGCTGTGTCAGTCTGCATTCCCACCAACAGTGCACTAGGGTTCCCTTTTCTCTGCATCCTCTCCAACACTTGCTGTTTGTTGATTTGTTTATGATGGCCATTCTGACTGGTGTGAGTGGTATCTCATTGTGGTTTTCATTTGCATCTCTCTGATGGCTAGTGATGATGAGCATCTTTTAATATGTCTCTGGGCCCTCCGTATGTCCTCCTTGGAGAAGTGTCTGTTCAAGTCCTTTGCCCATTTTTTAATTGGATTGTTTTGTCTTCCTGGAGTGGAGTTGTGTGAGTTCTTTATATATTTTGGAGATCAAACCCTTGTGAGGTATCACTGTGGCAAATATGTTTTCCCATACGGTTGGTTCTCTTTTCATTTTAATGCTGTTTTCTTTAGCCATGCAGAAGCTTTTTATTTTGATGAGATCCTATTTGTTTATTCTTTCCTTTCTGTCCCTTGCTCTATGGGTCACACCAGTGAAAATATTGCTGCATGGAAGATCTGAGATTTTCCTGCCTATGTTCTCCTCTAGAACTGTTATGGTGTCATGACTTATATTTAAGTCTTTTATCCACCTTGAATTTATTTTTGTGTATGGTGTAAGTTGGTGATCGAGTTTCTTTTTTTTTTTTTTTTTTGCATGTAGCTGACCAGCTCTCCCAACACCATTTGTTGAAGAAGCTCTTTTTACTCCATTTTATGCTTCTGCCCCCTTTGTCAAATATTAATTGACCATAGGTACTAGGGTTTATTTCTGGGCTCTCTAATTTGTCCCATTGGTCTATGTATCTGTTCTTATGCCAGTGCCAGGCTGTTTTGATTACAGGGCCTTGTAATACACTTTGATATCAGGTATTGTGATCCCTCCTACTTTGTTCTTCTTTCTCAAAATTACTGAGGCTATTCGGGGTCATTTTTGGTTCCATATAAATTTTTGAAATGTTTGTTCTGTACCTGTGAAATATGTCATTGGTACTTTAATACAGATTGCGCTGAATCTATACATTGCGTTGGGTAGTATGGACATTTTTATGATGTTAATTCTTAATAGAAGAACTTTATTTTTAGAAGATATAAGCATTGTGTGTTCTTTTAGTAAAGTTACATAGCAAACCACTATTTTATAAATAGGAGACTGTTATATTAGATCTAATCATCTTGTCCAATAAGCCCTGACATTTGTTTATACATCAAAAATTGAGGGCCTGCTATGTGCTAGACTTCAAAGCACTTGGTAGGCTCTCTTGCTGTCAGCATGAAAAGAAAAGAAAGATATAAAGTCCTTAGTGTCTGCCACGTTCATAGCCCCTATTTGAGGAAATTAGTCTCAGGGGTGTTGTTTTTATATAATGTTGTTATATGTTCTTTTATTTGCATTAAATTAAGGCAAGCCTGTTACTCTCGTCACAACTAAACTGATGCAAAGATTGCTATTGGAGCCAAACACAAAGATGAGTACGTTAAAACCCTAAGACATCATCACTTTTTGGTGGGCTTAGCTGGAGACACATACCATCTATTTAAGAAATGCTTCTACTGTATGGTTATCCAGTAATCAAAAAGACCAAAATCTGAGGGAGAAAATGAAGAAAACATTTTCAAATGAAAGAAACAGGTTATATATGTTAGGTATACTCTAAAAATGTAGCTAATTGAAATTCAGATAGTATCCCAAACAATAATGTGCTATTGTTATTCTAGTTCCCTGTGAGCCGGCTGTAGGGGACCCATGATGGTCATATGTCTATATGGACAGCTTCCTCTGTTTCTTCACTCTTCTTCTAAAATACTAAAGAAAAAAAACTTTAGAAAGTGAGTACAGCTTAAACTTGTATTAGAAGTGGATCAATAGCTTCTAAAATCTGATAAACATAATATTCGAAATTCAGGAAATAATTTATTCTCAAAATAATGGAAAACACAGATGAAGTGACAGTAAAGAGAAAGGTCTAAAAGAGGTGAGATGGTTTTGGGTCTTCCTGAGGGAAAAAGAAAGATGTAAGCAACTGACAGACTAAGGGATGCTTCTGAGCATTGAAGAGATACTCCTGCCAGAGAGCAGGAGCAAGGAAACACTGGATTAAAAAACAAACTGAAGATAATCTTCACACATACACACACACACACACACACGCGCGCGCGCGCGCGCGCGCAAAGTATTCACTTACAGAGAGCTAAATATTTTCTTCGTTATCAATGTTTTTAAAAAGGGAGTCTATTTTCCTAGTTTTTATAATATTACAGAAAGATGGATGACTATGATGTCATACCTGATAATATTTCAGCTGCCCATTTAGCTCTTCCAGATGCTTATCATACTCCATAATAAGAGGTGCGAAAAAACTAAAAAAAAAAAAAAAAAAACAAAAATATAAGGTATATTCTGTTCAATCTGGTTTAGTAAATATGTAACTTATGAAATAAATTGGACATCAAAACTTTTACTACTCTTATTATAATTTTACCAACAGCAATCAATACTTTGCCTTTTTCCTAAACCAGGGGTTCTTAACCTTAGCTCAATTAATATTTTGTGCTGAATAATCTTTGTTGTGGGGAGCGGATCTGTACACTGCAGTTGTTCAGCGGCATCCCTGGCCTCTACCCAACAGATGCCAGCAACACCCTCATCCTCCACAGCTGTGAAAAGCAAAAGTGTGTCCACACCTTGTCAAGTACCTGGGGAGGGTGTCCAATACCTGGGGTGCAAAAGCGCGCCAGTGGAGAGCGCCCAGTATAAACTATAACACTGGCTAGTTTTTTTTTTCAGTTCGATGACACATCATTCAGACCCAATTACTATATAGCAGACCGCAGAATACACATTCCTAACAGTAAAGGAATTATTTTCACAATAATTAAGTATAATTAAGAAAATAATATTTTTCTAGTAACTCAACCTTACCTTTGGTCAACAACTGAGTTTCCTAAAACGTCATCCCCCTCTCCTTTGAAGGCAGCGTTCTGTGAAAGAGAATACTTCCTCTTAAAATGTTTTCACAGATCATTCCAGCCGAAACTGACAGGAGTTTAAAACTAAATACGATTAAAATGTTTGTAACCTTAGAAAATCTATAAATGCAATGAAAAAGAAGAGACAAAATCATCTCATTTGATGTTAAAAATGTATTTGGTAAATTTTAACACCCATACATAATTAAAACTCTTGGCATACTAAAAATAGAACTTTCTCAAATTGTTAAAAAAAAATCTACCATAAACCTACTTCAATTACTGTTGTTCATAATGAAACATCAGAAACACTGCATTAAATTCATTATTATAAGGCTGCTTCCTCATGGTCGCTAAAATTCAGCCTGAACTAGAGGTTCTAGTCAACGCACCCTGTCATGGGAGCAGGTGGTCAAATATTTAAAGGTTGAAAAAGAAGATAAAATATTATTATTAATTTGGCCAAAAAGTCCGTTGTTTTTTTCTGTAAAATAAAAGACATTTTTCATTTTCACCAATAACTTTATTGATTTGGATATTTTGAGTATGTCGGCTATCTACCACTATTGACTTCTAGTGGGTAGTGGCCAGAGGTGCTGCTAAACACCTTCCGATGCCTAAGACAGCCCCACAGCAGATAATTATTTGGCCAAAATGTCAACAGTACCAGGAAACTTCACAAGTCACTTGTGACACATTCAGTCAGTCACAGCACCTTCTCCATACACTGCACAAGTCTTTTTTTATGTTTTAGTTGCATTTTTAACTTTTTTGAAATAATAAAGCATAATACACCAAAAATGTTGTGAATCTTCTTCAATCTTCAGTATTAAAATGGCTGCACAAAAAATCACCCATTTTGATGTTATTTTTAAATGCACACTGATATGACAGCTGACACAACACAATCTAACAAAACTGTTTCAAAAGAAGTTAAAGACAACTATGCACTGCTAGCGCCATCATATGGAAAAAAACGTAATGGACTTTATGGCCAACCCAATTATTATTCACAGACAATTTGACCATTAACATAGAATCTACCAATTATTAGAACTAACAGAGTACACTAAGTCACCAGATAATCAACATAAAAAAGTGGCTTTCCCAAATACTAGCAATAATTAGAAAATGTAATAGAAAAAAAACCTATTCATTACTATAACAAAAGGTAGTACTTAATATATAAAACAACCAAAAAATGTTGCAGCAACTTTATTGAAAAATTAACTGTACTGAAGGACATAAAAGAAGATCTGAATAAACAGGATACTATACTATCTTCATGGATGTGTGGAATATCAATATTGTAAGTATATTTATTCTTTAAAATTCACTGCAACTGCAATAAAATTTCTAAAAAAAAATCCAACAGAAGAACTTATAAACTTGATTAAACAGCTCTTCAACTTCCAATGTATGAGTAAATGTGCAAGAATAGGGCAGACAATCTAGCAAAGGAGGAAAGGGGAGGAGTACGAACTTGCCCTTCTACATAACAAAACACTATAATGTTAGAGTAATTAAAACAATATGGTACAGACACAGTAACAAACAGAGAAATATTGGAAGTCCAAAAATAGATTCAAGCATTTATAGGTGTGTGATATATGAAAGAAGTGAAATTATTACTGAATGAACAAAATACTGTTTTTCAACTAATAATGTGTATCAAAAAGAAATTAGATTTCAGCAATACTAAGCGGAGAAAATGAATTTCAGAGAGATTAAAGATCCAAAATTTTAAAAACATTGATAAGTTATTGAAAGAAAATACGTTGATGACCTTGGGGTAGAGAAAGCTTTCTGAAGCTCCCAAACCAAAGAGGCCCTTTGTCTGTCTTGTTCACCAACAGTCCAAGCAGCGCTTGGCACTCTCGCTC
This sequence comes from Micronycteris hirsuta, assembly GCA_004026765.1. Taxonomy (NCBI): domain Eukaryota; kingdom Metazoa; phylum Chordata; class Mammalia; order Chiroptera; family Phyllostomidae; genus Micronycteris; species Micronycteris hirsuta. The sequence continues at coordinate 32,175 of PVJI01004300.1, forward strand.
AAAACACATCTTCCAGTTGGAAGACACAAGTATTACAACCTAGTAACAGAAACACTGACATATTTCACGTCTAAATTTAAAACTTCTATACAGCCAAAGGTACCACAGGTGAAGTTAAAATTCCAGCAAAACACGTGAGCATGACCAAAAATTTAGTATCTAGTATAAAGATGGAGAAATAGTCAAACACAAGGAGATTTACAACGATGTTCAGTGCAGTGTTTACTGTAATAAAGAGAAAAAAGTCCATCCATAGGATAAATGAAAAATAATACAACAGGGTCCTGTAAGTAGTTCAAGGAATTAACAAGATTTATACATATCAACATGGTATATCACAGAACTCAAGAGGCCAGTTTTATGTTGGGGGTGGGGGGGTGGGAGAGAAGGGAAGAACGAGGGATTCAAAGGGATTTTTAAGGGATCTGTAATTATTTTTTAAGGAAAAGGTATTCATGATCCCATATACAATGAAAAACTAATAAAAGATACAACTGAAAGAAACCTCTGAATTCTAAAGTTTTACGTAACTAATTTTGAACATCTTAACTCCGTAAACACTTATTTTACTTACTGCATCAAGGGCCCATGTTAGGCATAGCAGGTAATGCAAAGGTAACCAATTCAGGGTCCTTAACCGTAAGGTAGGTTGCAGAGTTGAAGAAGGGAGAGGCAAATAAAGAAGAAACCGCAATAATAAGAGTAAAGACATGCTGTGTAAGAGACACAGAATGTGAGAATGAGTAGAAAAAAGGAGGACCTTTTTTATTCAAGTACTACATACGTATAGAAAAGCACACATATTACAAGTACACCACTCAATTTTCACAAAGTGAATGTACCAGTGCAACCAAAACTCAGATCAGGAAACAGAATAGAAGCAGTCTTCACATTTGCACAGTGGCTACTTTGTTCACAGAAATGTGTGCATATTGGTACCAGGGACTTCATTTTGCATTTCGTTTCTGCGGAAACATCAAATCAAAGCAAGCACACAGTTCTGATAAGCGAAAGTTTAGTTAACTTGGTGCCATGCAAAGTGAAATGAACTCCTTAGTAAGGTCTTTTCTTATGGGTCTACCTAGGGCAACACTGACGACTGCTAGGGCAGGCATCAGTCTGTCCAACACGGACTGTACTGATGGACTCTCCCACAGGCAGCACGAAGACAGCTAGCTGTTCCCCATCTTTGTCAGCACGTGGATGCCTGCCTTTCACTTCAGTCAGTGGATGTGCAGCAGGATGTCAATGCTGCCTTAATTTGCATTTATCTGACAAACAACAAGGTCGAACACCTTTCTATAACTTTATTGATCATCGTGAAGTTACATGGTTTTTTGCCTGTTTTTCTGAGTATTTTTTGACCACACACCTACTGCAAATTGACAGATTTGTTCCCGTAAATATCTTTCTAAAAGCTTTATTATTTTATCTTACACATTTAGATACACAATCAATTCAGAAGTGATATTTGAGAATAGCATGAGTAAGGATCAAGATTAATTTTTTTTTGCCTAAATGGAAATCTGACATGGGTAGAGCTATTTCTGGACTCTATTCTGTTGAACTGGTTTACTTCTCTATCCTGAGTGAATGTCATACTGTCTTAATTTTTAGAGCTTTACAGTAAATCCTGACATCTGTTAGTATCTTTTCTCCAGCATTGTTATTCTTAAGATTGCCTTAGCTCTTCTTAGCCTTTGCATATAAGTTTTGGAAATAGCTTCAGAAGTTTGAAGAAAAAAAATCCTACTACCATTTTGATTGAAATTTTGTTGAATGCAATTAATAAGCCTTACAATCTATGAACATAGTACATCCTTACATTATGTCATTTTTCTTTAATTTTATCAATGTTTTATAGTTTTCCAGTCTTACATACTTTATATTAGAACTATTCCTAAAGATTTAATGTTTTTATGCTACTCTAAGTAGCATCACTATTTTAAAATTCATTTTCAGTTTGATTATTGCTACTTATATAAATAAAATTAAACTTGTAATTTTGCCTCATATTCAAAGAAACTGCTAAATTTATTTATTAAGCTGACAATTTTAAGATTTTTTTGGATTTTCTACATTTACAATCTTATTTTCTGCAAATAATGATACAGTTATTTCCTCCTTTCCAGTTTTTATGTATTTATCTTGCTCGGACTTTAGCATGATCCTGAGTAAGAGTGACTTTAGCACACATTCTTGCTTCATTTCCATTCTCAAGGAAAATTTTCAACCTTTCACCATCAAGTACAATGCATATCTAGATTTTTGTAGCTAGCCCTTTCAAACTGAAGAAGTTTCTTTCTATTCTTAGTTTGCTGAAAATTTTTATCATCACAGAGAACTGAACTTTGATAATTATTTTCTAGGTCTCTTGAGATAGACAATTTTCTTCTTTTTCCTGTCATTATGGTGATTTACATTATTTATTTTCAAATATGAAACCACCTTTATACTGCTCTCATATTACCTCCCCTCTCACCCCTGCAAGCCATGCAGTGAAAGGTAAGACCCAAGATGAGTGGAGTATTGAGACAGCCACATGTTCTGAGACTGTGGACTGCAGGAGGAACCCTCAGCAGCAACACTACACTACCACTGAAAATAAGAGAAAGGAATGAAGATATGAGTGTATGGCTACAATAATAGTACATGGCAGAGAAGGACGTATACTTTCAGAGAATTAAAGCTTTAATTTCACCATAGAGTACACTATTAAGTAGGTGAAGATATGTCCCTACTTGGTATGTTACCATTAGGGTTTGACAAATTATAACCACAACACATAACGCAGGTACATCTAAAGAAGTGACCAGAGTCATTGCTTTATCTGGCATAATCTTCCTTCATAATCAAATCAGCCATAGTTTCCAGTAGATATGATGCAATGCACCATGCCCAGAAGTCTTCTCGGGCTTTAAAATCAATCTTATGTTTGAATCCTCCCTTTAGGCATATTTTATAAGACACTAAGCAGGAGCAAAAGAACTTAAGAATCAGACCAAAGTTTAGAAGCTATCGGATTATGAAAGATTCTCTGTCACCTACATGCTAATAGTTAAATGTGCATAACAAATAACATAAGAAAAATAATATGATTAACACAGTGAATAGTGGATGGATATTTTCAAGACCCTTGAACTCTGAGTCTGGTCTTTGGAAATAAAAACAAAGAGCAGTAGCTAAATGTTGAATATACATTAGGGTAAAAAATTACCTATAAGGATAAGTACACTTAAGTCAACCAAGCTATTCTTTTTTTAATACTTTAAAAATAACTTTTTTAATACCTTAAAAACAATTTCAGTTTAATTACAAGATTCACTTTTGTCAAAACCAAAACACTTCTTTATTAATTAAGTAAACATTTATCATGAATCTAGGAGCAAGAGTTTTTCTTTTAATATTCTGTAACTCAGAGTCCACCAATAGGTACCTTATTGGTTAAAAAAATTTAAACACAATATTCATATAAAAACATAAACCCAAGGAAAAGGTGTATTTAAAACAATGTCACATATTATTTACAATTCTGAGTTAATCTGTTATAATTTATAAGAACTCAGAGAGTTAAAGTTTACAACTGGCTGTATCCTGAAAAGCAATTTTAGAATGTTTCAAAACAACGATGCATTCTCATTTTAGAACTCAGACATTTTAACACCATCCATAATATGTAAGCTCTAACTCTGAGAAAAAAGGGCTATTTTATGGTCAAAGAATTTACATTCATTGAGCAAAAACAAGTTTTCTTCTTTACAAGAATCAAAATTGCAAGTAAAATCTCAAAGCACTGTAGGCAACTTAACATGAGAATAATCCAAAGTAGAATTTATTTCAATTTGTATTTATATAAATATATTTACAACCCAAATGAACCAGTTAGACCTTAATTAATTTATATACCTGTACTGTTGAATATCTGGAAAGATCTTCCACTTGATATGGCCTAAGTCCTTCATTTAGTCTTTGATCTGAAAAATAAAAATAAAAAAAGGAAAACCAATTTGTAGTTCATTGGATAATGTTCAATTTTAAAAAACTAGAAATAGGCAAGCTATTATGAGATATAGTCAACTCAAAACTGCTAGTCTCCACTGCTTCTCAAAATGAAATGAATTATCAATTTCGACACACCACTTCAGAGTTTAAGATTAGGGCCCCTTCTATATACCTAAATTGACTATTGCCAAAGGGGAAAAGAACAGTTGCAAAGAACTAATTTTTCTGATCTCATACATTTTAATTTTTTATCTCTGCTAGTTTTCTCTTCAGGTTAGCATAAGTCAAAATATATGCTGCACAATTATTTTCAAATTTTTGCTACTAGAAGTAAAAAGAATTGGAAAGATTAGCTATAGCCATATTCTTTAGAACAGTTAAAATCTGCTGAAATTCTTTTCCAGGACAAACCCCCACATTGAGGAAAAACTGCAGGATGAAAAATCCAAATTAAAGAGGAGTGGGCAAGGGATGATGGGAAGGGAGGTCCAGAATAAAGCTCAGAGTTCTCAGTCAGTATTGTACAAGATGGTATTTTTAATTTACAGCAGAACACAGTGCCCAATAAATGAACACCTGGGACATTTAAAACTGAAATGGGGCAAGTTTCAACAACTTTCAAAAGTCTGAAGCCAAGGACAGCATGTTAAATAGCTCAATTAAACTGCAATAGAGAACCAAAAAGTAAAAGGAAAATCTCCATAAACTCTGCAGTTAAAAAAGTACTCATCGATAACCCACAGGTCTCAGGAGAAATTACAAACAAATTTGAAAGTATTGTGAACTGAATGGTAGTGAAAATGTAATACCTTGAAACCAGCTTAACGAGAAATCTACAGCTTTAACTGCATATGGTAGAAGAAAAGGCTGAGGTCGATGAACTACACATCCATCCCCAAAAGTCAGAAAAAGAGCAGCAAATTAAACCCAGAGAGAGTAAAGTGAAGGAAATCGCAAATATTAGTCACTCCAAAAAAGAAACAGAAAATAAGCAACCAAAAAGAGGATCAACAAATACAATCATCTCAGAAGTTATAGAAAAAGCATCTGGTGAAATTCAAGATACATTCATGATAAAGATTTATAAAAGTAGGAATAAAAGGGAACTTCCTTAATATAATGGATTCCTCCATAAACAGACAGCAAATATCATACCTGAAGGTGAAAATGTTAAAAAATTTCCTTTGGAAATTGGGAATGGCAAAAAATAAATTCTTTTGACATGTATTCAAACTTTACTGGAGGTCTGAGTTAACACAATAAGGCAAGTAAAAGGAATAAAAGGTATAAAGACTTAAAAAGAAGAATAAGTTGTCATTATTTATAGTTATAGTGTTTATGTGGTGAATGGGAAAGAACAAAAAGATAAATTCTTAGAATCAGTAAGTTTAGCAACGTTGGTGGATGCAAGTTAATACATAAAAGATAATTAGATTTCTAGATACTGACAACATAAAGTTAGAAGATAATAAAAGGTATCATTTAAAGTTTAATCAAAATATTAATATCTAGAAATAAATCTATCAAAAAATGTGTAAAACTCTTGCATAGAAAGCTATGAAACATACAGGAGATAAAGACTTGAGTAAGCAGATACAACTTACATGAGTCAGTATTGTCAAAATGTCAGTTTTCCACAAATTCATCTCTAGGTCAATGCAATCCCAATTAATAATCCCTAAGAGGATTTTTCAGAAATTTAAAAGTAGCTTCTGAAATATCGATGGAAATGTAATGAGAATAGCTGAGACATTTTTGTGAAATAAGAACAGAGGAACAGGGGAACACTTGCTGTGCCAGAAGATATCAAGATTTATTACAGAACTACAGTAATTTGGGTAGTGTGGTAGTCATATAAGAATAAACAAAACTGACCAATGGGAGAGAACCCCCAGATACATTCATGTGTGTGTGAGCACATGAATTGTGATCAAAGAGGCACTCTGGAGCAGTGTGGGAGAAGGAGTCATCTTTTTGTAAGTGGTTCCGGGTCAACTGGATGTCCTCATGGAAAAGAATAAAACATCATTGATAAAAATCAATTCTAGGTATAATGAAGATCAACTTCTGAGTGCCAAACAACAAACTCTAGAAGGGAACAGAGAGAATACCTTTATAACCAGAGGTAGAGAAAGATTTTTAAATCAGAAAATGAAAAGCACTGGCTATAAAAGAGAAAATTGATAAACTGGGCCACGTTAAAATTAAGTACTTCTGTTTATCAAAATGAGACTGTTAAAAGTAAAAATGCAGGCTGTAAACATAGATATTTCTAACCCATGTAACTGACAAAAGGCTTATATCTAGACTATATAAAAACAATTCCCCAGTCCAGGCAGGAACATGGATATTTTTATCCCTTTCTCCCTCCCTGCCTCTCTCTATAAAATAAATAAATAATATCTTTAAAAAATCAGTAAATGTGATATATCGAAAAGCATTTTACAGGAATGAAATTAACAAAGTACATCTACATGTAAGAATAAGGATAAATCTCAAAAATATGATAATGTTGAATGAAAAGAGCCAAATACACAAGGATACATAGTTTATGGTTTCATTTACATAAAGTTCAAACACAGGCACCACTGAACTTCAGGGTAAAATTAAAGATACTGGTTAGCTTCAATTATCTTTGAGGAGGAGATTATGATTACAAGGGGGCTTGCTTCTGGGGTTCTAGCATTCTTGACCTAGGCTGTAGTTACCTGACTTTTGAACTTTGTAATAATTCACTTAGTTTTAAATTTGTTCTCTTTACTTGTCTGTATATGTCATACAGAAGCAATGTTGCCCTGGCTGGTGTGGCTCAGCTGGTTGGAGCAATGGTCTTGTAACCAGCTGGGGTGCATGCCTGGGCAGCGTGTTCGGTTCATGGTCCGGGGGCTGTGAGCGGGGACCAATCGATGCTTCCCTCTCACATCAATGTTTCTCTCTTTCTCTTCCTCTCTTTCTAAAAGTAGTGAAAAAATGTCCTTGGGTGAGGGTAAAATAATTTTTTAAACAAACTTTAAGGAAATAAAATTTAATGACTGTAAAAGGATAATACATCAAGAGCAAGAGGAGTTTATCCTCCAAAAAGAAAAGGGCTTAACATTTGAAATTTAGTCAATGTATATCATCCTATTAACAAACTAAAAATGAAAACATCTTATCTCAATAAATGTAGAAAAATAATCTGAAAAAGTCTGATATCCATTCTGACAAAAACTCTCAGAAAACTAGGAATAGAAAGGAACATCCTCAACCTATTAAGGATATCAATGGAAAACCTACAGTTAATATCATACTTAATTTTGAAAGGCAGATGTTTTCTCCTTAAAACTAGGAACAAGACAAGGATGTCCACTCCGCTGTATTGGAGATTTTAATCAGTGCAATAAAGCAAGAAAATGAAATGAAAGGCATTCAAATTGGAAAGGAAGAAGTAAAACCATCTTTATTTACAAGATAAAAACATTGTCTATGCAGAAAATCTAATGGATTTTACAAAAAACCTACTAGAATAGGTGAGTTTAGAAAGGTTGCATGGTACAATTGGCAAAAAAACACAAAGATTTTTATATAGTAGCCATGATAAATAAAAAAAATGAGAGTAAAAGAATAATGCCATTTACAACAGTATCAAAAACAGCAATACACGGGGATAAATCTGACAAAAGATATGCAAAACCTATGTACTAAAAAGTATCAAATTTTGATGAGAGAAATTAATGACAAGGTATGTGGATGGACATATACCTTTTCATTGATCAGAGAACTCGGTATCATTAAGATATGAATTTTATACAAATTGATCAATAGATTCAATGTAATGACTATCAAAATCCAAGCATCATTTTTGTAGAAATTGACAGGCTGCTTCTAAAATGTATGTGGAAGTGCAAAGGACTTAGGATAGCCAAAACAACTGTGAAAAAGAATAAATTTGAAAGGCCAACACTATGTGACTTTAAAACTTATTATAAAATTTCAAACAGATCAATGGTACAGAATAGAGTCCAGGAATGACCCTACGCAAATACAGACAACTGGTTTTTACCGAAGGTGCAAAGGTCTCCAATGGAGAAAGGATATTCTTTTCAGTTGGACATCTTTTTGCAAAAAAGTGAGCCTTGACCTGTACAAAATTTAACTCAAAATGGGCCATAGATCTAAATGTATGACTTAAAACCACAAAACTTCTAGAAGAAAACATAGAAGAAAACCTTTGCAGCCTTGGGTTAGGTAAAGGTTTCTTAGATAGGACACAGATCCATGAAAAAACCGGAGTTGATGAATTGAACTTCATCAAAATTAGAAAGTTCTGCTCTGTGAGAGATACTGTTTAGAGAGACAAAGGAAAAAAATGAGCCCACTCCCACTGCCCATAATCCCCACTACAAGAATGAAGTCTTCATCTCTTAGCTTGATATACAAGTCCCTCTTTGAAGAGGTCCCTAAGAACTATCAGATCTCCCCTCTCAGACGGAGGTGGAAGAATGGTGTACTGCAAATATGCTAGAAGTTTACTAGAAGTCTGGTTAGGTGTGGAATTGGCGGTGGTTATGATGTATAAAGCTGATGCTTTATCATAAAGAGGCAATGTCATGTAGCCCAGGTGAAAAGTACCAAATCCAAATGGAACAAATTAAAAAGAGGCAACAGAGATCAACAGAAGCTAATGTAAAGAAGGTCAGAGGGGCAAGCCATCTATGTTTACCTAGCTGGTCCTTAGGTGGTTCATCTAATAGGGGAACTACCAGTTAAAGGAAAAAAGTGTGTGGGGGGTCATCGACATCCATCACTGATTCTCATCTCTTCGTGCAAACAATTTCCTGAACAAGCAGTTATTTCAAACCTCTCAGCCTATGCTGCTTCTGCCTGGAGATTCCCTCTTTCCACTCAACTTGTCTTCTAGTAATCGACCACTTTTCGTTCCCAGCAAAATAATTTACTATGCTTTTACTGTTTTAGTCACTTCTCTCTGTTTTGTTTTTTCACTTCAATTTTATCTAAGAATTCTGGCTGGCTCATTCCCACCAAATCCAGTTTCTGACTGCCTCGGGTACTCTCCGCATCCAGCCAAACTTGCTTGAGGCCCACCTCCAGTCCCACACCTCTCAGATGGTGTTCAGCCAGTCCTCCTTATGGAGGGGGGATATTCCCACTTCAAACGTTTCCTGCTAACGTTTATAATGCTAACGTTAAGGTCTCATTATTGTGTCATGAATGATTTTAGATAATATATACTGTGCACTTTATATGTGCTAGACGCCACGTTGAATGATGTATTTGCATCATTTCCTTTAATCCACAGAACAATCCCATGAGAGTTATTGTGCTATTTACACCCATTTTACAACAAGAAAACTGAGGCACAGATTGCTAAGTGACGTACCCAAGGTCAAAGACTGGGAAAGAGTGCGAGCTAAGGTGCAAGTACAGACAGACTGAATCCAGAGGCTCAGTTCTTCGCCACTGGTCTATAATGCTTCCAAAACGGAACCTGCCATTTTTTCCCCTATCTTCCCTGTTGCTTAAGCCAAAACCCTGGTTGCGCTCAACATCATTCTCCCAAATCCCCAAATCTCCGATCTCATTGTGCCAACCTTAGTTCATTCTTACCTAGATGACAGTCATCTAATTGCACTGTGCTTTCCAAATCACAAGCTGATCACGTTATTCTCAAGTGATTTCTTTTCAGTGGTTTCTGCAATCTGTGCCATGGTCCAAACTCCTCAGCACACAGGGGGCAAGACCCTTCACCACCTAGCCTCATTCTTCCCGTTCAGCTGCACTTGTCATTTCTCTGTAGAAACCATATTCCATCCAAGACAACCTACGTGCAAGTCATTAACTAAGCATAGCCCTAATGCCCTCAATGTTGCAAATACTGGTTTATTTGGGATGCACTACAAATTCATATTAGTACTTCAGGTTTCAGTCCAAAGGCACCTTCCTTGACCACAGTGAATGATAAGTCTGTACTAATTAATATTTGCTTAGTGCTACATGTCAGAAACCTAAATCCTTTACATATTTCAACACTAATTTAATCATGCCAACGACCCTATGAAGAAACTGAAGTAAAGGAGTTAGCAGTTGCTGCCGCTTCAGTGTATTTATGGAATTTATAAATTTCCCTTCTAGAATTAAATTCCTGGACGGTAGCATTGTCCTCTTCATCTTGGTAGCAGCTAGCATTGGCGCATAATTGGAAAAAAGGAGGATTTCAGTAAACATCCTCCAAGAAATGGCCAGAGCGCGGACTCGGACACCCTTCCTGGCCATTGCCCACGAATTTCCCCAGAGCCTGTGAGAAGCATAACAAACATGTTTAGCATCTATAGCAAAGTCCCACAGAAGCTTATGGAACCTACAAGTGTTTACCAAATGATTCTGCTTAAGTATATACACATCCTCGTATATTCCACCAAGCCTTTTCTGCAGCTGACTTAAGTTTTCACCAATTTCCACGCACCCAACAGGCATTCACAAAATAGTTGGTCAACCATCACACTAAATATTATGTATAAGAATTATCAATACAGGAATGTGGAGCTTACTTTTCTCTCTCAGAGAGTCGCTTTCTGTGGCCATTTGGATAAAATCTGAGTTCGGATCTTCACCACCTTGATTCTCCTCGTAGTGACAGAGCTCGCTGTGCGGGAAAACAAAACGACCGAGATGCTGCAGAGGCTGTCCAGCGGCGTAATCAGCATCCTACTCACGCGGTGCCCGCAGGAGCCGCGCCCCCCTCCTCCCGAGTCCCAGCCGAGTCCCTGGCTCAGGAGAGAGACTTCAGATTTCAGGTTTGCACGGACCCGCCAAGTGCATTCTGCTCTAAGTTTACACGAACCCCAGCCTGGCGGGTCCGGGACACAGAGGGATACAGGCGTCCCGGGGGCCAGTCGGGTCCTGTCGGGGCACCTTGGAGAGCACGGAGGGAGTGGGTGGGCAGCCCGGTGGGGGCGTCCTTCGCGGAGTGAGTGGCGATTTCAGGAGGGCCGGGGCCAGTCGCAGAAGTCCACTCGGCCCGCCCTGCCACTTTGAAACCGGTGCCCGGACCGCTCCTTGGAGACGGTGACGCCGCCTGCGTCACCACGCAGGCGTCTGGGCTTACGCCATCACGCTTCCTAGCGTCCTTCCACGCTATTGGCTATTTGTCAGAGGTGAGTGGGGCTGAGGAGGTAGATGACAACTAGCTGAGCCAGCGAAGTGGCGGCGGGAAAGCTGGCGAGCTTGTCTTCAGGTGGCTGGACTGTGCTGCCTTTCTGTGTATTTGATTTTTTTTAAAAGAACCCCCCTAAATGTACACCTAGGTGGGTCATTAAATCCATGTTTTCAATTTCCCAGTACCTTTGATACCTAGCCCTTCTGGACTGGGAGAACCCGCTCCCCGAAGCGGGTGGGTGGAAAGGCTCTAGGGTTCTGAGTCTGGGGGGAACCCAGACTGGCGTCTTTGGAGATCTTCACCAAGGCTGACCCTCGGGAGGATTTCGGAGTACGGTCTCGGTAATCTCCAGAAACCAAGTACCATGGTACTCTGTGTGTCTTTGGAGAAAGGAGCCAGCTGTTGTTTAAATATTTAATTATGGGGCAATGAGGCGTATAGTTAGAAGTCCTCCAAAGGTCCTGCAAATTCAGCAGTTGTTTCATTAGAGATAACTTTGCTTCCATAAAAAAATAAAGGAAAGACAAAAGTTACATTTTTGCAAGAAAAGAATTAGGCAAAACTTTACATTTATGGTTGGATTACTATTCCCATGATTAAAATTTGACTTTGTCTGGATTTAAACCTTATCTTTTTTTTTTCACGTTACCATTGGAATAAATTTCAATGCTAGCAATAAAAATGTTAACTTGAAGCTAGCCAGTAGTTTTAGTGCTTTTTACCAGATTGTGTTTTTATGGAAATAGTTTCACTAAGCGGACATGTCATAGATGTAGCTCAATTTAGCTTTCTTTTTAACAGTTGATTTTTGGTGTCTGGAAAAAGAAACGGAGTGTGCAAGCTCCAATTCTTTGAAAAGTCAGTGTATGACTTTTTCTTCATGAATTTCTCCTCGACTCCCCAAGGACTTGCTTGTAACTTCTCCTATATTTGAACCTTGTATATTATCATATTGTGGTTTAAGTTGGCATTAAACAAGTAGTTATAAACTTGACTCCACATTTACAGTAAAAGTTGATATGCTATATTAGTGTTTGTGAAAGCAAGGAGCACTTCCTGGATGCATTGAATCCTATGTAGAAACATAAGTCCACAGAGTCTTGGGCAAAGGAGGCACTAAATGAAGGAAAATAGGCTGATAAATGCTGAAACTGCTAGGAGAGTTCGGACCGAACTAACCAGAACCATACTGTATATTTCTAGAACACTTACTCATGTTTTATGATCTTTTTTTTTTTTAAGATTTTATTTATTTATTTGAGAGAGAAGGGAAGTGAGGGAGACAGAGAGGGAGAGAAACACAAATGTATGGTTGCCTTTCACATGGCCTTCACTGGGGACCCGGCCTGCAACCCAGGCATGTGCCCTGATGGGGAATCAAACAGGGACCCTCTGGTTCCCAGCCTGCGCTCAATCCACTGAGCTACACCAGCCAGGGCCTGTTTTATGATCTTAAGGGTCAGTCAACTCTCCTGTCTCATAGGCTAGTTTTCTGTAAGATAACCACTGTAGTTCAAAAAGCAACAAAATTACCTACTGGCACAAACTTTGAAACAAATTTTCTGTGCGAACTTACATGTAACAAGTAGAACAATAAGGTAGATTTTTTTAGAGATTGTAGCTAAGTGAGGTTTGTGGGACTGAAAGTATCTTTTATACTCCTGTAATTGAGTAAAACATTAAAATTTTCAGAAGAAAGCAAGTTTATAATCAATTTATAATCAATATATGAATATTCTACATGTAACTTTAAAAAAAATGAATCTGTAAAAAGGTGGAGTTTAATCAAACTTTTACCCCTACTGTTTTCATTCTATAATTTGTATGGAGCAATACAAAACTGCTCCATTATTGCAGAAAGGGGTCAAGATATAAAGCCATTAAAAAATCCACCTTTTCTTTGTTACCAAATACAGCAGCTGTTATAATGACAGTGGCAAATCATCCAAAGAACACTTTAGGTCTTTTACTTCTCACTGCTGTTGAAATCACACATACACTCTTCAGTAAGCTGGGCAGTTCGCTGTAGTTCCCTTTCCCCTCTTAGGGACATCACTATAACCCTAACTGCCCTCCCCCCAACCCCGAGCAAACCTGGAAGGAATTCACAGCTCTAGTAGACCCTTTTCAAGAGAAGTTGTGGCCCGTGTGGCCCATCTGGGCCTCTCTATGAAAGAAAGCTAATCTGTTTAGCATCTGTGCGTTTCAGTAAAATGGCAGCTTAAAGTTGTATATCTGCTATTGTGATGCCAGTGCTCATGTTTTAAGTGAAAAAAGAAATAACTTTGTTGTGCAGTGTATACAAGATTCCTGGGAAAGTAAAGAAAAGCCCTTTTTATGCCTCACACAGCTTAAAGGTGCCTGACACTCAAGTGTACGCTTACTGTTGAGCTGCTTTTTTCTTCTAAATAGTTCCTTTGGAGGAAGAAAAAGATAACCACTTCAGAAACATGCAGTATTAACAATCTGAACAAAACAATATTTTCTTTAAGCAAACCTGTATACTTTAATAATAAATACATAACCTTTTTTGAATACTCTGTGCCCAGCACTGTCCTAAATAGTGTGCATATACAATATATACATTATTAGTTATACACACTATGATGTATACATGTATATATGTTATTAGTTATAATGTATATATTATATATACATTAAATGTATATATATTATATATACATGTATTTATATATATCCCAATTTAATCCTTACAAAAACCTTTAAGGTAGGTGCTATTTTAAAATTCTTTGTTAATAACGTGCTGACAATCACCATTGGAAGGTGCCTGAGTTGGGATTTGAATCCCTGCACCGTGGTCCTATTGTCACAAGCTTCAGTCACTATGTCTGTGCCTCCTAGTAGAGTAACAGAACTTACAGCTAGGGTAATATTATTTATAGCCAGCATAACGTAATTTCCAGGTTTGGCTTGTATGACCTTATATAGCCTTTGGGTGCATTTAGCGAATTATCACTGTACATGTTCTATTTTAATCTTAGTAATTTACAGTTGATTTTCAAATTGTTGCACGAGGTGTATATTGCTGAGTTACTATTCTTTCTCCTAGAAAATCACTCACACTTCGGTAGAATGATTAAAAGTCTTCAGATATTCACTCATGGTCCTTCAGTATTTTTCTTTCCTAGTAAAAATCAGAAATCTGCTTGTCCTCCAAGTCCCTCCCCAAAATGAGTAGGCCCTGGGCGGGGCCTAAGGCCAAGCCCTCTCCAGTGATCTCACTGGAAGGAGGAGCCAGGTGGACTGAGAAGAGCTTCCCGGTCTGTGTTCTTTTCCTGATATGCTTTCTTCACTCTAATTTCTTCCGTCTGTTCTCTTCTTGAAATGCTTTCTTTCTTCACTCTCATTTCCTGCACCTTTGTCCAGGCTTCTTGTTAGCGTTTCCTCTGGTAACTTATTTTTCAGCTGCCTCCTCCTGCAGGCACATCTTACTCCTTCTTTCGGCCTGACTTCCTTATTTCTCCTTTACTCTTGTAATTGCGGGGCTAAAGGAGGAGTGGAGGATGGAAACTGAAAAATAATTTTTGTAGAAAAATAAGGAAAATTTTGTGAATAAAGGAATTTGGAACTTTTCCTTGCAAACACTCTGTTGAGAAAACACCTATTCCAGAACTTCCTTCTTTTAACCTTCGTGGATATTTTTTCTCTCCTAAGCTTTTCATGCTCCAAGGTTCTGTCTCCTTTCTCAACTTTTGTTTCCTTTTAAAAATCTTTCCATAGTACATGGGAAGCATGAAAATTAATTTAAGATTATTATTATTTTACTTTTTTGATGAAAGAGTAATTTGAAGAATAGCAGTTAAAAATGTGGGGAAAAGCAGTACTAAGAGTAAACATTCTTTTACTGTTTACTTTTAGAAGGAGCTCACCACTGGCTGTGGTTTAATTCCATTTAGAGATAGAAATCTGGGAGTTGAAAATTTTCTGGTGGAAACCCATTGAATAGGACAGGGGTCCCTTAGAATGAATGAATCTACCAAAATTCCTAGTTGCTGAGCTATATTTTGCCAGGATCATCGAGAATGGTCAAGCTCCACATTAGGAGATTCTCTCAGCATGTTGGCACCAGAATCAGATTTAATGAGCATTTCTAATGTTTTTATTTATTCTTATTTCTTCCTATATGCTATAAGAAGGTACTTACTAGTACCAAAAGTTGGGATAGAAGGTTTATACATCCATTTTTGAAGAAAGTATCTGCATATTTTAACTAAAGAAAATAAATTTATTATTGAGGTATTTTATTGCATGCAAGTGAGGACTAAATTCCACATCAGTGTATATTTATACACTCTTGTCACTCACTGAGCTTATTTGAATGTAAATTGCTGAACTTATCCTTTCCTAAAATGCTATTACTTGCAAGTGGGTTGCAATACCAGAACTACTTTTTAATTTTAGAGGTTGTATATATTAAAATTTGTTAGCATGTATTGAAAATTAGGAAAAGCTACATACTTTATTTTTTGAAGATTTTATTTATTTATTTTTATGGAGAGGGGAAGGGCGGGAGAAACAGAGGGAGAGAAACATCACTGTGTTTGCCTCTTGAGCACTCCCTACTGGGGACCTGGCCCACAATTCAGGCATGTACCCTGACTGGGAATTGAATAAGAGACCTTTGCAGGCTGGCACTCCATCCACTGAGCCACACCAGCCAAGGCAGAAAAGCTATATACTTTAGAAAAGGGTTTTCAGAGATGTTGGATTCATTATGTGACACAGAGCTTATCTATTTGGATCTCCCAGTGCTTGACACTTAGTTGGTATTCCATACACATTCACTGAAATAAATATATTCAAAATTTAGTACTTTATTACTTGCAGTAAAAATAACATATGAAGCAAGGAAATGCCTTCAAAGACTTTAGATACATAAATTACAGTCTGAAAATATCATTTCCCAATCAAGATTATCTTTTGAACAAGGAAGGCATAAGGACTTAGTATAATTTGGCAAATCTACTACTCCTAAAATAAGGTTTTCATCTCCTTGCAGATTCCTGAAATGACTTCATCTGGGAAAACATAGATGATGTTGGTTCAGTATCTTGATTTTCTAGCCAGGTGACCTTGAACAAGTCATTTTCCTCATTTGTACTGAAGATAACAATAGTTCATCTGCAAGTTTCTTGTGAAATTAAATTAGATAATGTTTGTAACATGCCCAATTCATAGTTTCAACAAAATATAATTTCATTGGTATAATGCTGTGTCCTTCCATTTAACCTTTAGAGAAACTGTGTAAAGTGCAAATACTGCTTGTGTCACATGGACTTGGCCTTTTCGGTTTTTGGTATTTTAAGTGTTAAATGACCACTTTCTTGGTTAAACCTTTTTCTCCAATTGAAAATGGAAAAAGAATATGCCATCATTTAAACTTTGAACTGAACTAAGAAAATCTATACCCTGAGACCAAGGAAGACAACATTAAAGTTTACTAGCCTTTAGATGGTTGGAGTCCCCCTTTTTCCCCTAAAAAAGGAAACAAAAAATTTAGCCAAAAGAACAGATGTTAACAGCAATGCTTTTGCTGATTTACAGATTTTTTTTTTTTATCAAATTGACTTTAATTATAAAGATCTTGGTTCCCAGGGGATCAGTAGTTCAGACACTTGCACGTTGTACAGCAAATGACAAAGGATGACACAGAAACTCATAATGCTTATAGTTGTTAAGTACATGAACAATTTCTGCAGGGGACTTAATTACAGTTTTATAAAATGATTTTGGGTCTACACTTAAAGTCCCAAAACTTTTAGGGGCCAACTACCTGTTTTGCAGTAGAACTCGATATCTGTGATTGTGCCACAACACGAATGGCCTGTGGACTTGCGGAAACCCATTTCCGGTCACGCTGCTGCCATCGGGTCCTGCCTGCTGTTGGGCATGGAGATGTTCATTTCATTCCTGACTAAAGGAAACACGGGTATATTGTTAAACAGTGTGTTTTAATATTCTTTCTTCAGAGTCTAAAATGGATTTTAAAGTCGAACACACTTGGGATGGTTTCCCAGTGAAGCACGAGCCCGCGTCTGTCGGGCTGGAGCCTGGGGACGGAGGAGTGCTGTTGAAAGTCAGCGCTCCGTTTTTCAACGATCCTCCAGCCCCACTCGGAGAGCCCGGGAAGCCTTTCAACAGACTGTGGGATTATGAAGGTGAGTGGAAGTACTATATTTTATTGCAAACATAAATCTTTGTCTAATAACCTCTCCCAGAGCTGTTATTCTATCTTGCTGTAAGGAAGTGAGTGCTTCTGAGGAACTGACATGTGCAATGTGAGGTATTTCCTACCAGTCTCTCATTACGACTTTTTCACCGTTACCTATGTGGCTTCCACGGTGTGCCCAGAACAGTGAAAAAGGGCAATTACAAATCCATGCCTCTCAATTGCTGCCGTGTGTCCTTCCTTTACATCTGTTACCTATTTTAAGAAGAGTTCAGCATTCCTGTTTTGTCTATAAGTATCTTCAGATTGCCACTTTAACCTTATAAACCTTCTTTATGGGAGTGTTGGGGTGTTTTAGTTATCATAGAAACACCATCAACTTCAACATGAAATGTAGTTTTTATTTTAATGTAATGACCAGTGATCTCACATATCAAATGAAGGTTCAACGGCACCATAAAATGAGTTTCAGGATTGCTATCTGATTCCTTTCCTATGTCTCCTAATCAAGCTACCAGATGATGCCATTCCCCAGATCACAAACCATGACTGTCCCTAAGATAAAGTTCAAACCCTTCCTGTAAACTTTCAGGGTACTCATGAGTTCTGCTCTCATAGTCAGCCACAAGCCCCTGCCTTCCAAAGGGTAGTGGTGTCACCACCCATGCATAGTCTCACTGGTGTACCTTTTCTCATTCTATTCCCCTGCCTCCAATACACATAGTTCAAGGTCTAAGTCAGGCCCTATTTATTCAGAGAAACCTTTGATGACTCTTCTAGTCCCTATGAACACCTACTTTTTCTGTACCATCTATATAGCATGCATTTTGTCTGTGAATTTACCATGTGTTAAATATACGTTGTCTTTTACTGACACAGAGCTTGCCTATATCAGCTTCCCACCGGTGTACATTCCAGCGTGACTTATCTACTCAGCAAGTCCCCAACCCAACTCATCCAGTTATCTCATAAACCCGCTTCTTTCCCCAATCACCCAGTCTCAATTAGTGGCACTCCAGTACATCAAATCACTGAATAAAGAAATGTGAGATTTTCCCAAGATAGTCCCTCCCACTCGCCGTATTTGGATTTGTTAAGTCTTACCAATCTCCCCTCCTAAATGGTTCTCTAATTCAGTACCCCGTCTTCATTCCCACCGTCTCTGCTGTGGGCCAGGCCTCCATCATCTTTTCCTCAGCTGGGGCAGAGCCTCCTAAGTCGTCTTTTTGCCCTTAAGTCCACCCTTCCCTCTTGGAAGCCAGAGGGATCTATCTAAAATAAAAATTTAAGTCCATCATTCAGCTACTTAAAAACCTTCTTAGGCTTCTGCTCCTACCAGGATAACTTTTACTCTTCTTAACATGATTTCTGTGTAAGATTTTTCATGACCTGGCCCCTTATCCTCTCTGCAGCATCACTTATTAATACATTGAAAGGTTTGCTTATCTGCCAATTTTGTTAATGCCCTGTAGCCTACTTATCATATACAATATCACAGATATCTTTTCATGTCAAAAACATTTAACCATGTCTTTGATTTTAATGGCTACATTAAAGTCTACTGCATAGAATACATACATTCCGTAACTTATGTACTAACTTTCCTATATAATATATTTATTTACATAATAGTCAACAACCCTACATACTAGGATATAATCATTTAGATAATTTCCAATTTTTTGAGCAATACTTTGATGACTAGCATTACATTTACTTCTTCCCGTTGTCTGTTGTTTCCTTCGGGTGCCTTCTTAGAAGAAGACAGCTGACTCGAAGTCTGTGTGGTGATGTCGATTTCTTTACAGCCTCCCCAGCAGCAGCCTTTATTCATCTTCTTAATTTATGGTCATCTCACATGGGGAAATTTGATGCTGATTTATTTCTAGGCAATGTCCATTTATTTTCTTTGTTCCTTTTCCTGTTGGGGATAGAACTATAATTAAAAATAATGAGTTAATTTATTTTATACTCTAAAGGAATAAAGAAATTAGGTATTGTTGAAGCAAAATTAAATTTCTCAATATATTGTATTTCTGTTTTCAAAAGTTGTGGAAGCGTTTTTCTTGAATGACATTACGGAACAATATTTAGAAGTTGAACTTTGCCCGTAAGTATGAAAATTTTTTCTACCTCATTGCTACATAATTTGAGCACATTGATTTTTGCTTATAAATCATGTTGTCATAGTAAAAACTCACTGATTCCAACAATGTTGAGGAAATGCTAATCCAAATTATGCATATTTCTTATTTTCAAGTAAATGTATAATTTAAAATATATGTTTAGAGCAGGGTGGGGCAATGTTAGGTTTACAGTTGAGAGTATGCAAAACACAATTTATTCTTGTATTGCTACTTATTAATTATTATATTATTTTCCATGTGAACAACTGTAAATCTACTTTTGCCACACCCTATATATATTGTAAATGTTTGAAAATATCATGTTGACATAATTTTTGTTTTACTAATGTAGTTGTTTTTTCTAAAAAAATTTAAAAATCTTTTTTGCAAGATAAAAATTATATAAAACACAAACTCATTATTTACTCTTTAAATTTGCATTATTATGTACTAGCTATTCAGAAATAAAAGGAAACATAGATATAATGAATTAAACTAGTTTATGAAAATGTTTCTTTCAGGGAGTTTTTTTAATGGCTAGTTACACTTTAAATTTATGTATTCCATAAAAATGTATTCATGTATTCCTTTATTTATTCATCATTCATTTATTGAGTGTGTCATTCTGTGTTCAGTACCAAGGATAAATCAGACATGGCTTTTCCTAGACTCATTTACAGTTTTAAGCTTGGACTCTCTCTGTTCAAATTTAACCATTCTCTTGGGAACCTTCTTTACCTGGTTGACAATTTTTATCCTGTAGACATGAAAAAGTTAATTTATGCTCACCTCTCATCTATATTATAACAAATTTTAAATTAGTAAAATAATAATGAAATATTTTTTATTGTGATTATTCAGTTTAAATGACATTTAAATGTCTTTCAGTATCAAATGTCCAGGAGCCTTTGCAGCCTTGGGATTGATTTAAATGAGATGATATTTTCTTGTCCTTATTTTGGTTTTTCTGCTAACTCTAATGTGGAAAATCTAGCTGTTTGCAATTATACATTTCAGAAGAATAACATATATCTTTGCGTGTCACCTTTCAACTAACATGCCAAAATCTTTTATTGAAAAATATGATTAATTGTCCTAAACTGTCATTTGATATAGAAAAATGTTACCTAGTAGGTAGTTATTTTCACCATATAGGTGAGAAAGCTAAAGCAAATAGATTTATAACTTTCTGCAAGACTGTAAAGAACTTGGATTGCCCTTGTGTGACCCAAGTTCTGGTGTGGCTCAGTAAATTGAGCACCGGCTTGCAATCTAAAGGGTCACCGGTTCAATTCCCACTTGGGGCACATGCCTGGGTTATGGGCCAGGTCCCCAGTAGGGGGTGTGAGAGAGGCAACCACACATTGATGTTTTTCTCCCTCTCTTTCTCCCTCCCTTCCCCTCTGTCTAAAAATAGAATAAATAAAATCTTTAGAAAAAAACATTTGAATCTACTAGAATTCTAAAGTTCCATACTTAGTTTTACTTTTATTAGATAAAAATATCAGTTTATTTTCATAAACTCTGAAACTGGTGCTTCTATTAGTCCTGGATGAATAGGATAATTAGATTCTCTTTTATTAGGATAATAAATAATAACCATTATGTACAAAATTAATAAATTCTAAAAGTTAAAAAAATCCTCAGAGTAGTTTGGTTTCATATATATTAGGACAGTCAATAATCAAGAATCATGGTTTTGCTTCAGGCAATCAATTCCTATAACAGTTAATTAATCTCTAGGAAAGTAATGTGAAGAATACTGTTGTTTTAATTTATAAGAACTTTTACTTCTCCCAGAATGTTCTTAAGTTTGCATAATAACAATAAAATGAAGCAGAGGAAAAGAATACTTGTTGTCTGTTAGAATAGTTTGCTAAAGAAAATCCTCCTTGAAAAGTTCACAAAAGACTCTGTGTACAGAAACATGTAGACATAGTCTTTTCCAGAGACAGTACATTTGTTTTATGTAACCACTTGCACGTCTTTGACTCTTATTGACCTGGCTAGTCCCAATTATGCTCTTATTTCAGTTTCCTTTGAGAATTGTGTTTCTCTTTGAAAACATGACATGGATGCCCGAACTAATGGTTGAAAGCAGGAAAAACACAAGAGGCAGACAAATAAAGTTTTAGACAATCTGTATTTTGTACTTTCTGTCCTCCTAATGAGCTTCAAGACAGTTTTCCTTTAGAAATAACCTTTAGTAAAGTTGTTGGAGTCAGACCTGGAAATTACTGCCAGCTTCTCTTAGGGTACTTTCGTTTTTAAAACTGGTTTTATTATAATCTCCAAATATCACGCTATCCCCCCTGCTTCTTTTCACACTTTGCATCATCTAACCAGCTGAAGCTTTTACATAATTTTGTATTTAAAGAATATAAAAGCAATCTGAGCACATGTAGCTTTTGACTATAATTGTCTGGAAAAAGGTAAACTCAAATATGTCATTTCTAAGTAACTGAACACACTGGCCCTTCCTCTAATTATCTAATGTTCGTGTTGCATCTTTTTAATTATTTGGAAATTTAGTTACAAATACACACATTGCAGATATGAAGGATAGTGAAGAAAATACTGCTTGTTTCTTTCAAACACTCATGAGGAATTTTAATTTTGACAGCCATGGACAACATTTGGTGCTTCTATTATCTGGAAGAAGAAATGTGTGGAAAGTAAGTAAATAAAAATACAAGACAAAATTCTTAAATGTAGAAGATATATGTATGTATAAATATTTAATATATATCTTTAAAGTATCAATCTGAATTTACCTGTTATATTTCATATATTGTTTCCTAGCAAGAACTTGCTCTGTCATTCAAAGTGTCCAGAGGAGAGACCAAATGGGAGGGCAGAGCTTATATTCCTTGGAGTTACTTTCCACCGAATGTGACAAAATTCAATTCATTTGCAATTCATGGATCAAATGATAAAAGAAGCTATGAAGCTCTTTACCCTGTGCCTCAGCATGAACTGCAACCAGGACAAAAACCTGACTTGTAAGTAGGAGATGAATGAAGACACGTTCCATTTGTGAGAGTTTTTTAGAAATTAACTCTTAGTAGAGCAGTGATAACCTTTTTGCTCAGAGGAGACATGTGTGTACAAGTGCCTGGTAGGGTCCTGTGCTCCCTGCTGGTCCTCAGTAAATACACTTGACAGACTGACTGCGGACAGACAGCCTCTCTCACTGCTGTAAGTACAGTGCTTATATTTCCACAGCAGTATGAGAAAAATATTGCTTAGTGAATATTGCAACAGCTGGTATAGAAGTACTGCAAATTCATTTATGATCCCTTTCGGGGCTAAATGGCTGGAGACATCCAGGTTCTTGGTGTGAACAAAGGGTTAAATTCTTTCCCTTGTTGCTTGAGAACATGACCTTCACTTAAATCCCTAGTTCTCTTCCCTTGGTAACCTCATAAGGATAAAAATGCCACTAGGTTTCTAGGCAACATGGCTTATGATAAAAATGACTCCCAGTTGGTAAGTTGTATCTGGACCGATGGTGTTATGAATGAACTGTAAATACCCGATGGGGATGCGTGGCTTTGGATTTCCCTTTAACAATCATGTTCCCTTGTGGCGTCCCTAGAAGCTCTGTCTATGGACTTACTATAAGAAATATTGGCCCCTGTGGGGCAGCAGGCATATAAGCCCAGGTGTCTCCTACACTTGCCTGATTTGAGTCTCATCTCTTTGAAGCTGTCATTAAGGAGACACCACTCCTAGCCAGCCAGGTGAATGCTTCAGGGACTGCAGCATGCTCTGCTCCCTGAGAGGGGAGAGCCAGCTGCTGTCCTGGGGCATGCTGGGCTTCCTGCTGTCTAGATCTCTGAGTGTGCGCAGTGTGGCTCCGACCCGCTGGTGAGCCCGGGTTCAGAAGAGCCTAACCGAGACATACTAGTGGGCTTTGCGCCATGGCAGACTGACTTCCCTGCCTTTAACCCCTGGAAAATGCTCTCCTTCTCTCCCTGTTTGTCTTCTCCTTCCTATCTTGCTCACTCTTTATTTTGCCTTCCACTCTTCCAGCCTCTTCCTTTCTTCTGCCTGACATACTTTTCCCTCTGCTTTTCTTCCCAGTCCTGAACTTTTCTAACCAGTGTCTTCCTCCCCTCTTTCTCTTAACCTTCACTGTCGGTTCCTTAACCTCCTCATCTGGGATTGACAGTCATGGCTCAGTCTGGCCAGGTGAGCAGCACGGGACTCAGGGCCTCCTCTCAAGGAGGCTTGTTTCTCTGCCTCTTCACCACCTAATACCTTCTTATATTTAGGCTCCTTAATGTGATGTTATGTTCGGCTCCTCAATTTATATGTTATTGCAGGCTTACCTAGGAAAAAGTCCGGTTATTCCATTGGCCAGGGCAGAGCCAGGGCAGAGCGGTTTCCTGCAGAGCTGAGCTCTGCAGCAGCAGGTCAGCGAAGCCTCTCTCCCTGCATTAAGCCCAGTAGAAATCTCGGCAACAGTGAAAAGGTGTTCCTGGGTAGAAGAAAACTAGGATTAACACCATTTTCACCTCCTTTGCTTTGGCAAAGGAGTCTATCCTCTAATCAATGGAGGTGAAACTTTTTAAAACAATTGTTTATATGACTAATGTAAACTACATCAAGGTTTAAATAGAAAACATCTTTAAGAATGTAATATGATTAAGGCAAGATGGAATGAGTCCGGTTTTGAGGGTTGATTTTTATTTCTGCTCTCCGCTGTGCGGGAGCTATCTGTAGAATTTCAAGGAGAGTGCTTTGGGATGGGGGTGCATGTTTTCAGAGCTGAATGTCTGAGAGCCAGAGTGAGGAAGTTGTACATACAGGCTGCATCTTACCTTTGGCATTCTTCAGATAGAGTGTTGTCCTATCACAGATGTGACAGCACGAACAGCCCTTCAGAACAACTGTTTCACAAACGTGCAATTCATTTCGGTTCCCACCTTCTTCTTCTTTACATGTAGCCATCGTCTGGAATACTTCAAACCTTTCAGTTTTAACACACTGCTTGGAGAAGCATGGCAACAACCAGAATCTGACCTGTGGCTAACAGAGAAACCTGACTTATAGGAGTATAGTAGATGACCTCATCAATCACTTCTTCTGTATACCTTTTAAGGTAAATCAACAGCAAGTATCATCTCTTTCAAGATGCCGTGAAAACACTTCAGCGATAAATATTTTCATAAAGGTCAATGAAAGTATAGTATCTCTCTGGAAAATGGTGTAGAGATTAACAAGAAGATGGAAAGTGTGTTGATGATTGTGTCTACAAAGTCAACATTTTTCTCTGAGTTGTTTAGCCAGGAGCCCTCGCGTTACTGAGTTCTGCCCTCTGCTTTGCATCACCCTCACCCCAGATATCCCTGACTCTGCCACTCACGTCATCATTCTCTTCCGGCTCCCCTAAACCTCAGCCAGCCTGAGACAGGAGCGTCTTATTTGCATATTCTTGAACGCCATGTAATATACATTAATTCTTTACTCAGAATCTTTTGTCCATTTTTGAAATGGGTAGAAAACAGTGACCTATTTCAGTTGAACAGGAAATCCACATCTGTTAAGACATCATTAAGGTACATGTGTTATTTAATGAGCTGTTTTTCCTGTCTTACAACTGTTTTTACTCTGTAGAGGGAATGGAATTTGGGTAGTGGCTTCTGCTTTTATTATAAAGAAATGTCATTTTCTTAATGCTATTAAACAATGTATGGAATGTACTCATTTTTTTTTTTGGCAAACATCCAACAGTCTACAATTTTCAAATTTTCAGTTATGTTTCAGAGCTTGAAGCCATCTAGTAGGTCATGTATGAACTTCTCCACCAGACCTGGTCCTTCTCCAGCATTCTTAACTCAGAGGTCAGCAGTTTTGCATATAAACGTTTGTTACTAATACAGATACCCAGTCACCTACCCAAGATATACTTTCTCCTCTTCTTTATTAATAGAACTTTAATTTTTAGGGGCTCTTGTCAAAAAAACTACAGTTTTCCCAAATTCCTTTGCAGATAGAAACAACCATATAAAACAGTTCATGTCAATGAGATATAAGCATTATCTATAGTGTTCAGTGGGGCTTCAAGAAAAGATGCTTTAAAGATGAAAGACGCAGCTGCCATACACCCTTTGTCCTTTGCCTTCCCCCTTCCTTTTTCCTGAAACGCAGAGTGAATTCCTGAAGTAATACACTAGCGACAGTGGGCAGTGAGGAGCCACCTCGGGGAGAGCTGCGTGGAAAGACGAAGGAGCCTGGGTTCCAAACAGCACAGGAGAGGAGAGATCTGTCTAGACTGCCCACCCGTACGGAGGGGAAGGGAGCGCCTAGTTTGTTTCCCCAAAGTGATCGGTAGATTCAGTGCAATCCCAGTAAAAAATCCTAGAAGGTTTTTTGGGGGTGGAAATTAACACAGTGATTCAATGATAATGGGAAAAAAAGATATAATAAAAGAATAATAAAAAGAAAGAAATGCAAAGGACCTTAGCAAAAACAAATTTGAAACAGAATAAAGTTAGAGGACTGCCTGAATCAAGACTAGTACTAAGCTTCAATAGTGAAGACAGTATGACCTCGGCATAAATTTAGACAAGCATGTTGTGTCAGTGGAGCAGAATAGGAAAACCAGAAAGAGAACTATATAGAGTCAATTGACTTTGATGAAGGTACCAAGGTATTGAAAAGGGAAAGGATAATCCTTTCAACAAATGGTGTGGGAATAACTGGAAAAACATGAAACAATATGAACCTTGATCTCTACCTAATATCCTACAGAAAAATGGACCTAATTGTGATTGGTGAAATAACAAATTTCATGAGAAAGTCTTAACAATCTCAAGGAGACATTCCAAATTTCAAATTTATCTAAATTTCAAATAGAACATAAAAAGCACTGAAATAGAAAAAAAATAAGTTGGACTTCATCGAAATTAAAAGATTTTCCTAATCAAAAGCCTCCAGGAAAAATGTGAAAAAGGAAGTCACAGATTGGGATACAATATTGAAAATACACAGTATCTGACAGAGGACTCCTATTTAGAATATATAAAGAACTGAAAATCAGTAATAGTGAGACAAGCCAGTTAAGAAGCAAAAGAACACATACTTGGCAGAAGACGATATACGAAAGGCCAATGAATATATAGAAAGGTTCCAACCTCACTTATCATCAAAGAAATGTGAAGTAAACCACAACAAGATACCACTGAATGACTAAAATTACAAAATGCACACAACAGCTAACTGGTTGAAATTGAAAAAAAAAATTGAGAATGCCAACCATTAATAGGAAGGTGGAGTGACCGGAATTTCCCTACACTTTGGGTAGGAATGTAAAATGGTAGGACCACTTGGGAACTACTTGGCAATTTCTCATTAAGTTAAATACATACCTACCCTATCATTTAACAGTTTTGTTCTTAGATATATACTCAAGAGAAATGGATGTTCATAGCAGTTTTATTCATAACAGCACCAAACCGTAAACAGTCAAATTTCCATCCACAGGAGAATGGGTGATCTCATACAGTCAGACGTGGAATACTTCTCATGAAAAAGAGTGGCTTATTAATACATGCAACAACCTAGATGAATCTCAAGAGCATTTGCTGAGAAAAATAAACCAGATACAACATACCGTATCATTCTTTTTATATGAAAGCCAGTAGGCAAAACCAGTCTATCCTGAGTCAGAACCACACCTGCTCGGTGTGGGGAGGGGATTCCAGGACCTGGAAAAGGGA
Source organism: Micronycteris hirsuta (assembly GCA_004026765.1). NCBI lineage: Eukaryota > Metazoa > Chordata > Mammalia > Chiroptera > Phyllostomidae > Micronycteris > Micronycteris hirsuta. Next base: position 59,376 of record PVJI01004300.1, read on the forward strand.
CAGGAGGGAATTTTCTGGGGTGGTTGAAATGTTTTATATTTTGATCTGGATGATGGTATATATCTGCATACATTTGTCAACATTCCTTAAGCTGTATATTATTTAAGATATGTGATTTTACTATATGTAAAGTATACCTTAATAAAATACTGTTATAAAATAAACTATAAATCAAATGGTGTTCACTTCAAATTTATCCTGTTCCATTGAATAATTATTAGTGCTGGCTAAATGTGACTTCTCAACTAACTTTTTTCATTTATTAAGTATCTTCTGTATCTGAAAAGAGAGCTGGTGTAACATAAGTGTTTTCTTTCCAAGAAAAACGAAACAAAAAGTACTGTAATTACATATCATGGCAGCAGTGTTACGCATCCTTCATTAAGTTCAGAAATTATTTTTAAAATTGACAATAGTAACTAATTTGATATGGTAATAATCTGCCAGTTTTGGATAGGAAATACATATTTAAAATAATCTAGAATGATTTATTTATAAGTTACTTGAGAAATGATTTTATAAATGTATGTAAAACTATCAGTACAAAAAAATAAGAGAAATTTCAGAGTATCCTGGTTTTAGAAGTGAATCTATTGCTCTGATTCACATGTTCAGATATAAATCATAACTGTTTCTGACATGGGGAAAAAGTAAAGCCTAAATATTCTCCATCATAGTCACAACCATATAAAACATGAAATTTAGAAGTTGCAGTTTGTGAGCTTTCTAAAATGTAGTATGCATTTTTAAAATCTGTTTAGATGTTTTTTTAAGCATCTTTTAACTTTCTTTCATCTAGATAAAGAGATGTTCCTTCTTTCAATACCAAGCAAGCAAAAATATGTTATATAAACATTTTCTTTTGAAAGGAACGTGCAGTTTAACCACAGAATTTTGGAAAATGTGTCCATTAATAAGATACAAACAATACGCCATAGAAACTTGATATTTGAAAGTGGGTGTTTGTAATAGCTGTTTCTAATATGTTTTTCAACTCCAGGATCGTGAAAGGACAGTCATTACTTTGTCTAACAGCATGCACAAGTGCATTTCCTCCCAGTGTTTTACTCATTCACTGGTGTCATGCTGATTCTCTCTTCTCACCACCTAAGTAGATAACACAGTGGGTGCATTCATGTGCTTTTTCCTGTCCCCTCATCCCCAACCCCATGCCAGTAAAGTCACAATCCAGAGGAAAATATTTACTTTTAGCTCTAAAATACTTTTTGACATTAAAAAAATTTGCTGCAGAATTTTTTTTGTCATCTTCCTCTCAAAAAAAAAAAATGTTAGAAGCCCTGGCTGGTGTAGCTCAGTGGAGCGCAGGCCTGAGAACCAAAGGGTCACTGGTTCGAGTCCCAGTCAGGAGACATGCACGGGTTGCGGGCCACATTCCCAGTAGGGGGCACACAAGAGGCAACCACACATTGATGTTTCTCTCCCTCTTCCTTCCCTTCCCCTCTCTCTGAAAATAAATAAAATCTTTAAAAAAAGTTAGACATTTGGGACAGAAAATAATAAATATAATTAATCTAATTCTTAAAAAGAAAAAGGGTAGCAAATGGATGAAGCCATTATAATATGCCCTTGGTGCTTCCACTCATGCCTCAAAGCCCAAGGATCATTTCCACTTTCTCATTCAATTCTCCATCGGATTTTATACATTGTTTTTATCCCACGGTGCATTAGAAAGCTCTTGTGGCTCACCCCCAGTCTTCTCAGCCCTTTACTCCGGCAACCAGTTTCACTCAGTGAGCTGACAGCACCTTGCCCAGCTGTGCTGATGTCCCTTGCTCCCTGCCAGGGCTTTGCTGCTGCCTCAGCTGTGCAGGCCACCCTCAGGAACCCAACTTGGCCATTCTCACTCCTCAACTTCCCTGGATGTGTGACAGACTCTTGACCAAGAAGGACAGGAGTCAGTGGATACATATTGTGCTCTTTCATTCCTTGGATGGGCAATTCTGAGGTCCCTTCCACCTCGCTCCTCAGAGTGTCCCTAAAGGGATCACACCCCAGTTGCCAACTAATAACATGCCTTATTTTACCGTTTCCTCATTTCCTGTTTTCCTCTTCATAGTTCCTCACTCCTGTTTGGAATGATTCAACCAAAATCAACCTACTGTGAGCCCTTGTCTCAGGTTGTTACCTGATTCTACAAATAATAATGTGGAAGAAAAAAGGTGTTCATAAGCCCTTCACTTTTATGGGTACATACATGTACTCTCAGAGAAGATGAGTGTTCAAACCACTCCTCATTCATAAGCCACTTGCAAAGACAGACACATTTTTTCCCCCAGGCACCTCTTGGGCATCATTTATTGCAGCAATGTCACTGTCATTGAAGCAGGTGGACTTTGGTGGACTGGTAGCTAATCTGAATGCCAATCTCTTAGTATTTATCATGAACAGGGAATGAATCAGAGTGTAGTAGAGGATGAGAGAGGAAGAAAACCCAGGCTGCCTCTTCCATAAATGCTTTTCCTAACTTGTTCTTTGTGAAAGGTCAAAAGTCAAGCTTTAGAAGATAGGACAACTTTGGCAACCAAACTTCACACTCTTGAGTAACTTGTAATAACTATAATGGCTTTTTATCTCTATTTATTAGAAACTGAAGTAATTTAGCAGTAATTTATTCTAAATGATTTTATAGTCTACTTGTGCAGAAAACCGAAAGGTTGTGAATGTCTACCTCCCTGTCCTTAATATTTTATTGTTTGTAACAGTGACAATACATCTTGTTTTTCCCTTTCTGAGAAGATTGTTTTCTTTTGAAAGTAATGAAGTGGAATGATTTATATCAGTGACCTTTCAAGCTGCAGGTTGCAAATCTAATGGGAAGTGGATTATGGAATCTATATAGTGTCCTGTATTTTCTGTGCATTGCATGTAGAAACTTGATTACAGCCAGGTTCAATTTTTGGTAAGAGTATCTTGTAGATGGTGTTGTATTCTTCTATTAGGAGATGCATAATGTCTGGTTGTCTCCTTTTTTGTAATGTTAGAAGCCATTGATGAGCATTGCCTAAATCCATGAATTCATTAGGGCTTGCAATATGTCAACAATCCAATTTTCTCTTTCTGTATTTCTTAGCTGGAATACTTGTGTAAAAATTATCCCAATTCAACTATTTTGATACCAAGAAGCACTGTTTTTACAGGAAAAATGCTGATTCTTTTATTTAGCAACTTTCTGAATAATTGGTTTTCTAGTGATCTCCAAAGATGGCCAATGAGATTTTTAAAAGTATCTTTATGAACTCATTGATTTAAAAAGACTTTATGTGTATCAGCCAATCCATTGTGGTTTTCTCATTGATGGTCAAAGTGCTCTATCCTTGGCCAAAGCAGTTATTTTTAATTTAGCTCCTAAAGCATTTAACTTGACCTTAGTTGTCTTTAGTAGCTTATTTGCTTTCCGAGTGACAGGATGTTCCAGGCTTATCTTGAATATTGCCTGCTATGGACAGAGTTAACCATTTCTCCTGTAAGCCTTGGTTTCTCTCAGTGGCAAATGATATTTAGAGACCACTATTTGGACACTAGGGATGCCCATAGTTAATGATCTGGGTACATGTTTTCTAGTCCTTTTAAACAGAAAATACATTGTGATTTCATATGGATACTTCCTACTTATTTTCATCATCTTATTCTATTTCCCTTCTAACATGACCCAAATTGGTGTTCATTGATTTCAACAAAATTTCTCCTTTGCTTTTCCCCATAATACACACACAGGCTGAATAAAAAACACCATCAACAATAATATGATTACTGAAAAGAGTTTAAAGGAATATATCATTTTTGTTTCTGTAATTCTTTTTGACTTTAGAGTATACCCCACGAAGGATATATAACCAAATTCCTGTGATCAAGCCTTTATCTTGAGTGTAGTCTCTGTCTGCGTATTATGCCGCCAGACTCAATACACTGTAAGATTCATCGGTTTCATTCCCCTTTCACTTTCAGGGATTTTAAAAAATTTAGGATAATTTTAAATGTGAAGTTCCAAATTCAAGCCTACAAATCAAGATATACTTAAGAGAAGGCTGGCCTCCTTTCTAGTTCCCTCTAACATATTATCTACGTTCCCTGTAGATAGTCATTAGCAAAATTTATAGCTCATGTGCCCATTTTTTAATATAAGCAATATGTACAGGGAGGGGTAAAAGTAAGTTTATAAGTTGTGAGTGTGTGAAACACAGAGTTTATTCTTTTATCATTCTGTATTGTAATTTTTGTATTGTTTTCCATATGAACAACTATGAACCTACTTTTGCCTTACCCTGTATAAATAGTTATATGCTCTTCCATCTTAGATAGAAACATTGGCATACTTGATCTAACAGAAAGAATTTCACTGTCAAATTAGCCTTTCATGAATAAAGGATCTTATTTAGATTTACTACTAATTTTCAGGATACAAAACAAAAGTCTGAGGCACTAGTCCATCTTTTATGGTTCCCTTGGTCCTTCTTTCTGCATTGGACATCGCCTCTGGTTTAGAGTAATAAATGCAGGCTATCAGTGAGTTTTTGGGGTGATGTCACATAGCAAGAGGGGGGGTTTAGGTTATGAAATATCTCCACTTTATATTTAGATTGGCCATGGGCTTACATGACATTTTCCTGAGGGTCGTGCTTTATAAATCCATAGCTTCTAGGGATGATTTTGCTACGAGAATTCCATAGGTAAGAACACTCCTGCTATCAAAGATCTTTAGCTGAAGTCACTCAGTTATCAGCATATTTACAAGAAGATTAGACTGGGACACCTGTCTTTTTTCCCCCACAGAGGATGTTTCCTTGGTAATTGGAAACGCATCACAGAGCAGTAGCTTTAATTCCTCTCTTCGTGGTCCACCTCCTGAACTTAGTCAACATCTTTGCCACATATCAGGTATCTTTTTTTATTATTTCTTTCACCCATTTCTTTGGTATTTATACAAAACAGTATTAACTCCATTGACCACCTGGATTTTCACCTTTTATTGGGGAGTAAGAATTTGCTCTATAAAATACCTAAAATGCTTTAGAGGTCTTTTGCTGTTCTTTTGCCAACTCAGTTACTCTTTTTCTCCTTTATTCACAGTTATTTGAAACATTTCATAATGTGTTGATGGAAGCATTTAACTTGAATATATAATTTTTCTAAGCCAAATCCACTGTCTTCTTTGGCCAATCATGTTTTATAAGTATTCTATCTATTGGAAGATTTAATTCAGCTTCCCCAGATATTTTCTCATCCTAGGGGATCATTGTTTACATAAACCTTGCTTTTTATTTAATTGTATAAATAAACTTAAAAATCCTTTGATACCCTGTATAACTGTTGGCAATAGATTAAAGTGATGCTTGGCATCATCCTATCCATCAGTCTAGTCCTTCCTAATAGAAACGGCTTTTCATACACCGCGTCTCCTGTTACAGGGGTGGTGCCTGGAGTCCCTCGTTCAGTACATTCTGGGTCTCATTTGGTTTGTTCCAGATGTTGTAGGAAGTATTTAATGGTGTCATTATGGAACATCTACCCCTGCTAGGGAAGACTCAGGTTGTTACTCTATCTGAAACTGCATACCTGCTGGTTTCAAGAGCCCAGGTAGCTGGCTTCGGAATCTGATTAAGGCATCTGTCTTAGCATTCCCATCTCCTTTCTGAGCTGGAAACTGGACTTTTTTTGGGTGAATATCCACACGGCCTGCCTTCATTTTTCTTAATTCTCAATGAGTTTTCCTTAATTGAGTGCCACATGAGGGTATGCTCTATTGTCTAGTGATGGAAGACCCATTTGCTGTTGACTACAGCCCAAAGGCTGTAAATATCTAAATGCTCCTCTGAGAGCAGGAGCCTAATTCTTCTCCCACTGCTAAATCAGCAGCTCTCCACTCTGCCAGATTTGCACACATGCCTTTCTTTCTCCCTTCAAGGTTTTTTTCCTCTCAGTAAGGCTCATAGCTGCCAATTTCTAAGCCGTAACATGGCCCACAAGCCAGGATCTGCTGTCACAGAGTCTGGCAGCTGCTTTGTCTTGGCTGGGAAAGAATCACAGGGCTTGGACCACAGAGTGTAGGGACGGCAGATCCTTGGAGGGCTCTCTCAGTGGCTCAATGAGCAATGTGCTCCTGCATGCAGCACCCGTCCCAAGAACTTCCTGCCTTTTATAGCCTCTTCCATGCGGAATGTTCTCTAGTGTTGCCCCTTCCCCATCCAGTGTCTTTCTGATATCACCCAAGGCAGGAATGATACCTAAGCCTCAGAATTATTTGATGCAGTTTTAATCAACTTCCAGAAACAAGTTAGCAACTGTCTTTCAAATGGGCTTTAATGAGCAGCTGCCTTAGTTTTCCAGTCCAAAATCAAAGAGGTCTTTGCTGAGTAGCCCTATTGGATTTCTCCCTGAGGCTTCCCATCTGCATATATTCTAGGGGCAGATACTCTGAGCAGTTGGATCATGAGGTGTTCGTGGGGATCCCTGTACAACCATTCTTTATACACCTTTTAGTGCTTACTTCTACTCAGGAGCCCCACTTCCTAATAGGACTTTTTTTTTTTTTTTAAAAGATTTTATTTATTTATTTTCAGAGAGAGGAGAAGGGAGGGAGAAAGAGCAATGTATGGTTGCCTCTCACATGGCCCTCACCGGGGACCTGGCCCGCAACCCAGGCGTGTGCCCGGACTGGGAATCAAACTGGGACCCTCTGGTTCCCAGAATGCACTCAATCCACTGAGCTACACCAGCCGGGGCTCTAATAGGCCTTATTTTTGATGACTTTGTGATAGGGGCTAACAGTGTTCTTACCGGCGTAGCGTGTTTTTGCCAGAACTCCAGCTGCTCTCTTAGCGGTGAGGGTCTTGCTCATTGGAAGGGTCTGTGAGAGATAAGAACTTATTTCTCACAGTTGGAGGAAGGTCTCTGGTTTCTCCAGGAATTTCTCAGATTGGCTTGGACTTTATTTTTAGCTGGATTTATCAACTGTCCACTATTTGTTGTAAGAGCGATTGTGGATTCAGCCAGTTCCCAGGATTTCTCATTTTGCAGGACCAATTAAACATGATTGTGATGGAAATGAAATGGGCAGTGCCAGGCAAGGTTCTACCACAGGTGCCAGAAGTCCTGCTGGGCCACCAGATTCCATCACCTGCTGGTACCATATGGTTACGATTGTTTGTGTCAATTTAATTATTGGGGGTGAGGCTTCAGGTCATATGGCTGTTGGGACATCGAAACAGTGGCGATGGTTCCAGCAATCTCCCAGTTAATTGGCATCCTCTCCTTGGCTCCATCCAGGGACACTAGCCACGAGTGTACTGGCTAAATGCGAATCACCTTCTGCCTGGCTGTTTTCCCAGATGGGGTTGTCCAATGACCCCATCTTCTCTGCCTTATCCTCCCCTATGTGTCATCGCCCTGTTTCGCTTCCTCTCTCCCATTTGTAGCAGAGCATACTGTTTTAGGCTGCTTCCATCTGAGTGGAGAGGGTGGATAGGGTGAGGGGGAAAAAGACCAGCCAAATTTGCTTTGGGGGTCAAGGATGTCAAGGCAGGATTTTTCTATTCTTGCAAATTCTGATGTTCTAAACAAAAAGTCAGTCTTCTTTTAATAAAAATATATTGATTTTGAAATAATCATGATATTCATTAACACTTACATTTTCCTTATGTAGTTTTATTTTTTTAAAAAACTTTGGCAACTCTTAATGTATATTCTGTTACATATCGTTACCTGGCTGACTTGAAGCGGGCAGGGGAGAATCTTGCTGTCTTGGGGAACGTTTATTCCATTGTTGCGTAGCCCACGTTTAGCTTCTAAAACATTGATGCCATTTGCAGTGAGGCAAACACAAAGTGTTTGAGGGGCAGCCAAACCTCATGCATCAGGGATAAGCCGGGGCCCTCAGGAGTGTGGAGGATGCACGAGTCTACTGTGCATCGCATGCTGTCCTTTTTATTAATGCCTTTGAAGTAACTCTAACAATGCAGAGCAGATGATTATATCTCAAATTTTGCCTCTTTCCTCCCCTCCAATGAACTCCATGCCTCAGGTCGTAAAGTATTGCACTGCTTATTCCTGGAAATTTACTTTAACTGGTGATTCCAGTGGGATAGGCCAAAGGCAGTGCCTTGCAGTTTTATCTCTTGAAACTTATAGTAGCACAGTAGTCCTGTGCTTGTAACTGAAGAAATCATGGAATTCTAAATAGTTACCCGACAATTTGGTTCAGAAATATAACTATGGATACCAAACAAATCCATCTTGATTTAATGCGGTGTGACAGATGCCTTTCCATATGTGGCAGAAGTCTTTGTTCAAAATGTGTTAATACACATATGAATTTAAGTAACTGATAGTTATTCCACCTGAGTACTGCCAATTCACTTTATTTATATATTTATTTATATTTATTTGTTTGTTTATAATTTAAACCTCGAGTGCTGCACTCCCACCATCAGTAATTCCTGAAATGGCATTTAGAACCATTTGACCACAGTGTTTTTCTAGGACATTGTTTCTTACTGCTTTTTGCCACTAGATGGAAGAAGCAGGTTAACAAAATAATATTTTTGGTGCTTTATTCGACTTTACCCAGAAACAATCACAAGACTGTGTATAAAATGACGACAGTCTCAATATTATTTTCTTTAAGTATTTTTACTGAAGTATTTCTTTTCATCTGAACACTAGATCTAAACACTGTAGTTTCTTGGGGTTTTTTTGGGGGGGTAGAGATTCATTTTCTTTTCATTATTTTGAAGTCCTGGGATTTTCAAAAGTTACCAAGAAAGAAAACACTGGCCAGCTGGAAAAAGAGAAAAATTATATAAAGGTGTTGGTAACAGGTCGCCGCAGATAATTCTTCATGTGCATCACTGGCTACAGAAGCACAGTCCCCCAATGAGCATCACCCATTAATTTAAGTGTTCTTTCATGCCATAGTTGCTTACTGAGCAGTTGGCACATCGAAGACACCAGGTGCTGAGAAACGCACAGAGGATGACTCCGACAGCAGCCGTTTATGAGTTTTACATTCTACAAGAGAGCTAAGCAAGAGGTAAGCCATATGCATTTAGAATAAAATAGAAATGGGTAAGTATCAGAAATACAGACGCAATATTTGTATTGGACATACAGAGTAGGTGGGGAGAATGTGTTTACGGTATGAGTTTCGTCTGAGCAAATCAGAGATCTCTTCATGAAGAAACTGGAATTAAAATGGATCCTTGAATTGGGAGGGACAGAGAATGACATTCCAGTGATAAAGGCAGATTGAACAAAGGCACAGAGACAGGAAATAGCAATTGAAAATGTTTAAATATGAAAGGACAGTGCATTTAAAAAAGCAGTAAAAGTTTGCATAGGTGGGACATTTTAATTTGGATTTTTTCATGCTATTAATTTTTTTGCTTTTCTTTTTTAACTTTATTTTTTCAATTACAGATGACATTCAGTATTATTTTATATTAGTTTCAGATGTACAGCTTAGAGGTTAGACATTTATATGATGTAGGAAGTGATCTCCCCAATAAGTCTAGTACCCACCTGGCACCATACATAATTATTACAGTATTATTGACTATATTACCTATGCTGTACTTCACATCCCTGTGACTATTTTTTTTAAGATTTTATTTATTTATTTTTAGAGAGAGGAGAAGGGAGGGAGAAAGAGAGGGAGAAACAGCAACGTATGGTTGCCTCTCACATGGCCCTCACTGAGGACCTGGCCTGCAACCCAGGCATGTTTCCCGACCGGGAATCGAACCGGGACCCTGTGGTTTCCAGCCCATGCTCAATCCACTGAGCTACACCAGCCAGGGCCCCTGTGACTATTTTGTAACTGCCAATTTGTACTTCTTAATTTCTTTATCTTTTTCATCCAGTCCCCCAACACCCTCCCATCTGGCAACGATCAATTTGATCTCTGTATCTATGAGTCTGTTTCTGTTTCATCTGTTTATTTTGTTCTTTAGATTCCACGTATAAGTGAAATAACATTACTGTTTGTCTTTTTATGTCTGACTTACTTCACTTAGCGTGATACCCTCTAGGTCTACCCATGTTCATCTAGGTCACAAATGCTATGATTTCATTCTTTTTTATGGCTGAGTATGTGTGTGTATATATATATAACAACTTCTTTATCCAATTGTCAATTTTCTATGGATGGGCACTTAGGTTGCTTCCATATCTTGGCTATTGTGAATAATGCTTCAATGAACATAGAAGTGCATATGTATTTTTCAAATTAGTGTTTTGCATTTCTTCAGATGAATACACAGAAGTAGAATTGCTGGGTCATAAGTTAGTTCTATTTTTAATTTTTTTAGGAACCTCCATACTGTTTTCCATAGTGGCTGTACCAGTCTGCATTCCCATCAATAATACATGAAGCTTCCCTTTTTCCACATCCACTTGTTGTTTGTCGATTTATTGACAATGGCCATTCTGACAGGTGTGAGGTGGTATCTCATTGTGGGTTTTCTTTTTAACTGCTTTTTAAATTTTAATTACGTTATTGTTGTTCAATTACAGGTGTCTGCATCTTCTCCCCTCCCCTCCCCCCAACCCCTCCAAACCCACCTCCCTCCCCTACTTCCACCCTCCCCCTTTGTTCTGTCCACGTGTCCTCTATAGTGGTTCCTGAAAACCCTTCTCCCCATAGTCCCCTCTTCCCCCCCCTCTGGCTATTGTTAGATTGTTCTTAATTTCAATGTCTCTGGTTATGTTTTTCTTGCTTTTTTTCTTTTTTTGATTATGTTCCAGTTAAAAGTGAGATCATTGTGGTTTTAACTTGCTCCTCTCTGATCTTTAGTGACATTGAGCATTGTTTCATATGTCTATTGCCCATTTGTTTAGAAAAAGATATTCACCAATGATACATCCAATAATATGTTAATACCCAGAATTTATAAATAACTCATATAATTTAATACCAAAAAACCCCGCCACAGTTCAATTAAAAAATGGGCAGAGGACCTGAATAGACATTTCTCCAAAGAGGACATACAGGTTGCCAACAGACACATAATTTGTATTTCTAAAGCAGATGAGAGATATAGGAAGTGTCTCACAAGCTAAAGCCCCACGTAGAGAAGAGTGGACATTCTGGAAAATTGAAGCTTCAGCTTGGAAACAGATCACTCAGGATGAACTAGAAATGGGAATTCTAGCATCCATTGCTGCCGGTGCTTTATCAAATGCATGCTCACTGTGCACATGGGCCTGTAAATTGATGGGAAGTCTTCATAAGAGAATGACCAATCCTGCCATATGAAAGTAGCTCTTACAGCTTCTCCTCTTCTTCATCTCTCCTAAACATGTTAGAAAGGAGACTAACATGGTAAACGATGCCACTTGATTTCAAAGAACCAATATTTAACCTTTCGTACAACACATTACTACCTACCTTCATACCTACTAGTCTACTGATATTAATGATCAAGGAATTCTATTCCAGCTGCTGAAGGCAATGAGCTTGAACACTGATATTATGAGTGCTATAAAATTATCCAGCTTTTAAATCCAACCACAGAATTTGATTTTATGATCTCCTATGGAACTGTAGCTACAGGTTAACGAAAGGTTATGAAGTAATATTTCCTTTTTATGGTTCTAAATTCACTGCCTTGTAATTTCTCAGATCACCTTGTTCTGCAATGGGACAAGCTTTATGGCATTATAATTTTATATGGCACGATGAGGATCTTGTAGCTTTCTTTTCAAATTCAGATGCAATATTATTATTCCTATAATATTATTTATATCTAGATCATCACTATTTTAATTGCTAAAATGTATATAGGAGTCTTTATATAATGTTAAGCCTTATTTTCCTATTTTGTTTTATGCCTTGCTTACAAATAAGCTGTAGTTCTAACTTAAAATTAAATATTATTTTCTATCTTAATGGGGTAAAAATGCTATGCATTAAATCCTACTTAAATGTGATATATAGTACATAGGATTACTAGATTATGTAGAATATACTTAGTTTTATGTAGAATATATATATACTTTTATATAATTTTGAATGAATGTATTCAGATTATTTTAAACATCTCACATTTTTATTCTATAAAAATCTTTTTATCAATAGCTTAATTTCTGCTACTCTTCCTGAATTCAAAATAGTAATCCCATGATTTTAATATATATACATATTAGTCATGTTTACATCTTATTAGACAAAATTAATTATTTTATCTTGCTGACCCTAATTATTTTATATAATTCTGTCATATACAGAATTATATAAAATATAAGGTAATCCCCCTACAAGGAGAATATCAGTTTGATTTTATAACTTTTCTACCCATATAATTAACCTTTAAAAAATACCATGACTGAATAGTTGTAGTAGATATGAAAAAAGATAACCTCAAATGTATTTGTCAGAGGGATAAAGAATGGCCCTAGAAGCCTACGTACATCGTTGGCTTTCTTTTAGGGCTGTGTGCTCATAGGCAATGTAGAGGATGGAAGCACTTATTTGGAAAGAGCTGGGCCAACATTTTAAGCCCTGTAACTGAAGAAATGTTATTGCATGGAGTTTTTAGCTTAGTTACCAGGAAGGATTCTGTATTTACACTGGTACAATTGACTCAGCATAATTGCATAACTCTCTAATTCTTTGCACTTATAAATGCAGGTAGAAAAATCTGGAAATAAAATTATCTATTGAGATACAACCTAGCTCTAACTTCAGTGCAGCTTGGTTTCCTATTATTATCACATAAAAATCATTGGCAATTTTCTACAGAAACCTTTAAGAAAGAAATCTATCAAGCTAAGTTTATAAAAACTAAGCAAAACATGGGTATTAAGAGTGTTTTCTGCTCTTTTGTTGACTTTTAGAAGTTTATTTCTTCCAGTTTAGAAAATTTTAGTTTTGCCTTTCAGGAGTCATGGCATTTGGGGTCAAATAACATCTCTCTGTTACTGCAGGTGATAGGATATTTCTTTGTGGAAACCTGATTAAGACAAAATAAAACAAAACAACATTCATCAGGCAAAGTTCTGTTCTGTGTGTTTCTAGAATCAAATAGGAATTTCACAAATTTAACAGAAAGCGGACATTAAGCAGTTGAGATTTTGGTAAACATCAAGCTGCTTTAGAAAGGGGTTGACATCATATTTATGCCAGTGGTGGAGCGTAAGGAAACCCAAAACTGTTGTGTATGGTGTTATGGGGTTTTTGTTTTGTTCTGTTTTTGCATTTAAGTTTTTCCTTATATGCAAACTAGGTTGCATAGTATAGACAGCCCACTTAAGAAGTTTTATACCAGAGAACATTTGAATACTAGAAGGAAAAATATGTGCTTCTTGTCCACACACATCAGTGTTATTTTGGTCCATAAATTTTCTTGTTGGCATTTAATATTTCTAAACTATGTAACAAAACAACTAAAGTTTCCTCCAAAATTAAGATTATTTTGACATTTTGAATTTTTACTAAAGATGATATTTTGATTAAAATTTACAGGTTGCCAGAGAATGCCTTTGACCATTTGGGGATACTAGAAAGACCATAATCTAGGTATAAAGAAAGAAAGAAAAAAAAACCCTTCCACATCATACAGTTGAAAAAATTGTTCCAACTCTTTTTTCTAAGCCAGCAAAAGTCACCCAGCAAAACATAAATTGAGACTATTTAGGAGCAAAGAACAATCATAGTACTGAATGTATGGAGTTTTAAACTTTTGTGCAGATAAATTTGCTTTTGTGATGGTATAGTTGTCTAAATGGCTGTTTAAATGTATCACATTCAGAGTTTACAGTAATTTTTTTCTTGGCTCTGAATGTTGTGTTTTTTTTCATTCAGTCAGAGTCATGTTCGTTGATTTTCTTTACATAATGAGAAATGAATCATTGAGGGTGCTTGAGTGTATCTAGCACTAGGAGATTCAAGAAGTATTATGTTGTAGAGAGGAAATAAAGAGTTCCATTGTTATTGAATTGAGTTCAATTATATTCTTGAAGATCCTTTTCTCTTCAAGACATTTCACAATAGTCACTTAAAATAAAGACTATAACCTTCAAAATAAAAGCGCACCAGTGTAGTTAGGAGAAATTGGGATCGAAAAATAAATTTTGAATAAGACTTCGCATTTTCTGGAGAATATTTGTTCTTTTGAGGCGTCCTCCAGAGTGACAAAACCTCATTAGTAAATTCTCTGCTTAAAGCCCCACAGGGGTTGAACTCGGCCACAGCATGAACTGCAGGGTCTGCACTGCTTCCACCAGCATGCCCTCCCCACCCCCGCACCTCTGCTGGGAACACTGTGTTGCTTATAGCTGCTCTCCCCTCTCCTTTAGCTCTTTACCTTTCTTTGCTTAGGGGGCTCTGTGCTTTTGTTCATGCCATTCCCTCCATTTACACCCCCTCCTTCCTCTCCTGTTCTGTTCCTAAACGTCGGCCAACGGTAAGTTCTGTGAAGTCTTTGCATGCTGCCCACGCCTCCGCTTCCCACTGGCAGGGCTCGAGGCCCCTGCCCAGTGCCCCGTGCTTCTGTGGAAGTGCTTCCCATAGTTTTCCCAGGTGGTGTTCACAGCTGTCTGTCCGCTGGATTGTGAGTCCCCTGAGGGCAAGGGGAATGTCTGCTTTTTGTAGTTCTAACAGCCAGCCCAGAAAAGGTGGATGGTGGTGCCCAAGATTTATTTTATAATAACAAAATCCTTTTATATGTGTTTCTCTTTGATGATATCTTTTTTTCATGAGATAAATTATTTCAATATATTCACTTCATTCTAGTGTGGTTTATTACACAGCATTATTTTGGCAAATAGATAACTGATACAAATCTGCAAAAATTCTGCCCCCCTTTTCTTTCTTTTTTGTTTTTCCTTTTTAAAAAAAAACCTTTTTGATCCTCATAACCCTTAATATTAAGTGACTGCCATTTAATAAGCATTTAATGTACACCTGGGTAAAAACAACATTCTAATACCTTTTGCAGATTTAGGGGAAATACGTACAGGTCAGCCGCAAGCATGGAATGTGAACAAATTGATGTCATTATTTTCAGTTCTCAAAAAGCTTGAAATTAAAGTAGGCAAAATAAACATCTAAAATAAACTATCCAAAATACTTATACTTAACATATGTATTTTCCTTTCTTGTGCAGCTCAAGTCCCAAGAGATATTTTCTGACTGTTCCAGCCCATGTTTATCTCCATGCTTCTATTATTTTTCTGTGTTGTCCAGTTGGTGTCTAAATCTGTGCTCCATTGTTTGTAAAGATTAAATGCTCTTTTTGGGTAGGGGTTACATCTTCTGCTTCTCTGAGTTTTCTCTGCAGGATCTAGCGAGAAGCTGCGCACATAGTATGTCCTCAAATTCTTTGTGGAATGAATAAAAGCAATTTCACATCATTAAACACATTATAAATACTACATAAATAAATGTACCTGTGTATTAGGTCATGAAAACCAATTCCTTAAATACTTTTTTTTGGTACAAATTTTGTTATGGGTGAATATTAACACAAAAGAGTTTTACTGCAATTAATAGAATTTCCTAAAATGTAATGAGGCGTTGATTGCCTTGAGGATATTAGTAAGAAGTGTTATTTCAGTTTAATTTGATCAAAGCCAGGGGAGCAAGAAACACATTGCTTTACTTATATCATGATATTTGCTCTTCTGTCCCATTTTGGTAGTTGGACTATGGAATCTCACATCGTGGGACAGTTTGCCAGTGCTGCACAGGGCTGTGACCGTCAAGTTTAAACCTGGGGTTCAAGGCTTACTGTTGATCTTAATGCTCCTTTCTCTGATGTTCCCCCAGCACTACCAGGGGACAAAGAACAGCCTTTCCAAGGGCTGTCGGAGTGTGAAGGTGAGAAACTTTCTATTTTCAGTGTCAAGGCTGAGAGAAATAAAGGGTACACGTCCTGATATATGGCAGTGTTCTCTTGCAATGTCAATTCGTCCTCTCCGAGTTTCTAAATGCCTCATGCTACTCATCCTGAGTATCTGAACAGTCAACGGCATGGAAAGCTCGGGTTGAGAACCGTGTGACCTGGAATTGAAAGGTTTTGGAGTTAACAGTCTTTATCTGATGGGCACTTAAGACAATTATTTATGAAATAGTATTAATTAGCAATTTATGTGAAAATGGTAGTCCAAGTAATAAATACAGGTAATTGTTTTATTTCGTGCATTGAGTTTTTGCAGAGCACGCATTGTTGGTTTTAAATTCAGTGTTATCTAAGTTCTAGGAATTACAAAGACTGTACCCTTTTTTATTTTATAGTAGTACTGTGATACTTATTTCTAAAATTTTAGCTACATAGCTTGAGAAAAATTTTTTTCCCAGATATTTTGTTTTTGTGATGTATAGATTTCATTGAGTAACTTAGGGAAAGTAAGGTGACCTTTTCAGGGCGTCATAGGCTGTTGGAGCTCTGCCTGGGGGGGATCTAGTGGTTCAGCCACCGCAAATATCCTTGTGTCCACATCCGAGGCCTCTTGACTTCAAATTCAAAATCTTCCGAATGTTAAAAAACATTTGTTTTTTAAGCTACTAGAGTTTAACGAGTAGGAATTCTTTCTGTGCACTCTCACGTGGAACATATTTACGACTTTGTTGCGGATGTGCAAGCCTGACTGTGTTCCTTCTTCACCCCGAACTGTTCACAGCCGAGTCTGAGCGCCTCCTTGTACACAGGCAGTTTTATTTCTGAATTTTCAGTTTTTGTTAAGTTATTCTCCAAGTTACCAGCCTCAAGATCCTGGTATCATTATTGACCTCTTCATCCCCCCCCAACCCCCCCCCCCCCCCAGTTATCAGATCCTGTTGATTCTCCTTTGGGGAGACCCTTTGAATATGTCCTGTCATTTCCACCCTCGGAGCTGCTCCCTGAGGACCATGCACACTGAGATGATCCACTTTCAGATGCCGTTCCTGCTGCCAGGGTCTCCCTGGTGCTGCTTGTCCTGCACGCGGTGGCCTGGCTGGCGTTCCTTAAACGCCGCTTGGATTAGCTGTATTTTGCTGTGTATAATGTGTGCTGTTTTGCCCAAAGTTTTGAGGGAAAAATCAGGAAGCACATTATACACAGGTAGTGCCTAAAATACCTTATATCTGTTCTTGTGTTTTGTAATTCCTTGTTACATAAAATTTCTTGTACCATCATATGTTCAAAATTAAATACTAAAGTTACTTTATAATACAAGAAATGAGCATCCAAATATGAATAAATAAATGAATGAATAAATGAATGAATTAAAAAAATTAAAATGAAAGATTTTTTCCTGAAAGTTTGGACCAGAAACGTGGGTGCACATTACACATGCAGAATAGAGTCTGTTACCCTGTTGTTCTCAGAGGCAGTGAAGGTCCTGAGGAAAAGGGAGCAGTCTGGCGGAGGGAAGTGCCTGGGGTCCCTGCTGTCTCCACCTCCCTGGTACACTCATTACATAATTCTTAAATGAAAATCCTTGTGGGCTCCTCCTGTTTTCTTCTGTTCCATCTGGACCCTGCCTTTGGACACATTTTCTGGAGTACTGACTGGAAAATGAATGTTTATAAGCTACATTCGCCGTGCACCAGGAGCTACTAAAATATGTTGTCGGGAGATAAGGTTGAAGTTATTCAAATTGTAGTTTCTTTGGTGAACAACATTTCTCTTGGGTTGTCCCAAGACTAATAAGAAAATTGAATTGATCATTTTGAGTTTTTCACATTCTTATGTGGTAAGACTTTTCTGTGTGTCTAACAGATACGCTTCGTTAACTCACCACATTTATCGCCAATTTAAAGATTTTATTACTTATATTATAAAGGTAGGCATTTTCCTGTAAGTAGTTGTTGCCTATGTGATATAATTGAACTTGTCTTTCTCAGGCGGGTTCCAGGGTGCTCAGTCCATGGCCCACAGGTCTCCTGCAGCCCAGGATGGCTAGGGATGTGTCCCAACACAAAATCGTAAGTTTACTTAAAACCTATTTTTTGCTCATCAGTTTTTGTTCACATTTGTGTATTTAACATGTGGCCCAAGAGAACTCTTCTTCTTCCATTGTGGCTCAGAGATGCCAAAAGTTTGAGCACCCCTGATATTAGATTATCATGATATGTTAGAGGTCTTGCTTCCTTTAATCCTACTAGAACATTCTTCCATGTCATTTGGAATTTTTGAAATAAACATTTGTAATAGAGAAAATGAAATCATTTTTATGTAAAAATGTCTTGATTACAGATGCATTTATTATACACCCTTTTTTTTTTTTTAGTACTTCCTATGTTCTAAGTGCTGTTTTAGGCACAGGAGATACAGTAAAGAAAAAAAAAGCAGAAGGCCTTTCCTGAGGGAACTTTATTCAATGACTTATCATTCACAGATTATAATGTGAATAGTTGTATTGTTGGAATTATTTGTTAGCCATTATGTGATTGACTTATAAATAACATGCACTGAGGATGTGGCATATGACAGGCGATGCTAGGCACATTACATACCTGATCGCGTTTGATCTTTACCTGGGAGGCAAGTGTCACTAACTATTATTGTTTTGACCATTTTATAGGTGAGGAAACAGAGGTATACTAAATGGCAGAGCAGGGATTCAAACACAGACTCATCTGACCTGGAAGCCCCCCACGCTTAGCCACAGCACTGCTACTTCTAGTACCTAGCGTGCTGGCAGGAACACAGCAGGACCTCAATAAACAATCATGGAATGAGTGTATGTCTGAGTCCCACGGCAGTGACGTCGTTTTAGGTACTGGAGACAGTGCAGAGAGGAGTGTGACAGAGTCCTTCACTTTAGTTACTTTGATTAAACTTATTAATAAATTGGAGGGAGCATTAACTATGAGGTTGGTAAACTGACAGGATCTTGGGGAGGTATAAATGTAAGTATGGCAAAAGTCAACAGACATCATGTTATAAATTAGGGTAGTCAATTACTCCATGATTGTAACATAAATCAATCAAGCAGTCAGAAACTGCTATTGTAAGTGATGAATGAAAGGAATTTTAAGTTTCAATCAAATTAATCTCAAAACCATGAGACTATTTTATTTCTGTACTCTGAATCTAGAGCTTGCCTTCTAGATTTTCAAACATATTTGTTTAAAAGATGAGGTTATTTTATTTTAAAGGGTAGTGACATGTGAAACTTGGTATAGTTTAAAAATGATAATTGAAGCACATTTGTTATATCCTAGTAACTCAGAATGTACTTCCTTGTAATCTGTTCTTTGGTTATACATTACTTAGTTCAGAAAGTTGCCTTTTCTTTACTTCTTCCTCTTCTTTGCCTCATTCTCTCTGACCCTTTTGTCCTACCTCCTACTTTCTCTCCCTTCTCCAAATTTCCTTTTCCTACCTTGCATAAGATATTAAGACTTCCAGTCAGCTAGACTTCAGGTGATTCTCAATGATGATTCTCAAAAAAATCATTTACTTTGATGTGGTTGTGGGAGGATGCGGCTATAGAATCTAACTATGGAGTTGGCCAAAAAGTCCATTATAAATGACACATTTTTTTTTATTTTCACCAATAACTTTATTGATTTCTAGTATGTCAGTTGTCTCCTGCTATTGGCTTCTAGTGGGTAGAGGCCAGGGGTGTGGCAGTGATTTCCACACGTGTGTAAACACGCAGTCCTGAGAATTTACACGTTTTGAGCACAGCTCCGTGTGATTCCTGTGTGAGCAAGTGTGGATCATGTCTGTGGGATAGGAATTCTCTAATTGGAATTTGGCAAAGGTGTATCTTAAAAAATTCTGGCTTGCTGATCTCTGAATATTGCTTTAACCTGGTCCTGTCTGCCACCAGATGTGAATCAACATCCTGATGCCTA
>PVJI01004300.1:79279-110503 GCA_004026765.1 Micronycteris hirsuta
TGTGTCTTAATCCCTCTAATAAAACCCCCGGCTGGGCAACCCACGGGGTCTTTCTCCCCAGGTCTTTTCTCCCCAAGATGGGCGATGGTGGAGGAGACCCGTGGCCGCCGGATTTCTTCTCCCCGCGTGTCTGAGATTTATACACGCATTGGTTACGGTCAACCCCGGGTATCGGCAGGACCGATCCACCCCACGACACAGGGGTGCTGCTAAACATCTTCCAATAGATAAGACAGCCCACAGCAAATAAAAGAATTATTTGGCCAAAGTATCAGTAGTACCAAGACACTTCACAAACCACTTCTGACACCTTTGATCAGTCACAGCACCTTCTCCATACACCGCACAAATCTTTTTATATGTTTCAGTTGCATTTTTACCTTTCATGAAATAATAAAGCATCATACTCTGAAAATGTTGCATATCTTCTTCCATCTTCGGTATTAAAATGGCCATACAAACGTTTAGCCATTTTGATAAGCTTTTTTTTAATGCATACTGACATGATAGCTGTCACAGTAAATCTAAAAAATTGTTTTGAATGAAATTAAAGACAACTAAGCACTGCCAGAGCCATCGTATGGAAATGGAAATAACTAAATGAACTTTTTGGCTAACCCAGTATTTCGCCATCTTTACCAGAATTCTGTTAATTAATTTCCACTGTTAATAGAAATAGAGCTGAAAATTTAGATGAAGTTTAGATTTATGGACAATATTTAGCATATCTTTAATATCCTTTTTAAAAAATTGAAGAAATATATATATATCATCTACACAAATGGAAAAAAAAAACAGACCTTGTAACTGTGTGAATGCAGGTGCTCTGTGTCCCAGCATCGCTCCTTAGCTTTAATCAGTTAGGCAGCCTGCAGTTTTCGGAGAATGAGCTGCTGGAAAATCATGAACAAGATTAGATAAAAATGAGAACTGGATGACATTTAATTTGAAAATGCCTGAACTTTTGGTGTAGTTCCCACCCCGCCATCACTCTCTCTTTGTTCACTTAGGCAGAGACAGCACTTCCTACTTTCTGCCATGGGGGCGCACTTGCAGAGAGCACTACACATTTTTACTCAGTCGACTCAACCATTTGTTATTTACGGGGCAGCGACTATATTTTTAAATACAGGTTAAAACGCTTTTGGAAATTTGAATATTTATACACTTGGTGTCTAACATTTATTTTCTTTTCCAAAGTTATGGGGAAAGGAAGCAATGTAAGAGAGTGAAAGGGCTTGAGTAGGGCTGGTGTGCACGAGGCTATGGGAGGCTCACTTGTATGGCTTGTTGTTTTACATGTGCTCTTGCACGTTGGTTTGAAGAATGATAGCTGCTCTTCTGGGAATACAGTTTCTACTCAGTTCCTAAAAGGAGCCACTGAGAATAGTGTGTACTTAGTTGGAATATCTTGTACAAACCGAGGGCACTTTCAACAATGAAGAAACAGAGCTTTTTTTTTTTAAGTGAAATATTTCAAAACAGCGGAAAGGCCCAGAGAATAATGACACCCGCCCCCTAGATTTAACATTCGCCACCTAGACTTGACAGATGTTCAGAAATAAGTCATTGTAGGTATACCCGGTGCCTGTCTCTGTCCGTTTCTCTTCCTTCTCTCATGTCCTGTTCCCCTCTTTTCCAGTTTTTTCCACTTTCATTATTCTAAACTTTATCTGTATCAGTCCCTTAGTATTTTTGTTTCTGCAACATGTGTATATCCATAAACAACTGATACATGTTGTATATTTTAAGTGTTTCTGAAATGATATAGCTTTAATAAATTGGGAAGGGCCATTAAGATTTTTTTTATAAATGACAGAATCTAGGGGCAATAGATACAAATATTTCAACAGTTGAATCTTGCAAAGTCCAGTGTTTTGCAATGGCTCACTCGTTTTAATTCCTGCATTTTATTCTAGTACATAAAATCCATATGCTCCTCAATTGATGGACAGTCAGGCTGCTTCCACAGATTTGTTTTAAAAGCAATTTTGTTATTAAAAATTATTTTTAAAAATCACGTGGTTTAAAAATCTACGGGAGAACTTATGACTAAACGCAGCATTCCTGTCCCGTTATTCCTCACGTTATTCGTCTTGTTATCGCAGTCACTGCTTTTGAGAGTTTTAGCTGTTTTTTTTGCATTTAAAGTACTGGGTCTGTGTTTTGGTGGTTTTAAAAAATCATTAAGTAAAGAATACACAATAGTATGACGTCTTTCTTTTTTTCCTAATGAAAATGCATGAAGACATAAAAGTTACTGTTGTCTCTTTGAGGGTACCTTGTATCGTCTGTCCAAAGAAGGCCAAGGTTAGAGGTTTGATGTGCGAGGCTATGTTGGCTGGTTATCCTTTGTGGGTTCCAGGACTACAGGTCACAGTCATAACTTTTGTCAGCTTTTCACAGGCGTGTTCTATTGTTTTCAAACTCTTCAGAAAATGTGAAAAAGGAAAAAACCTGAAACCTATTGTAAAATTGCTGACAGTGGTAGAAATCTAGGATCGAGAAGCTGAAATAATGACCTATCCATAAAAAAAAATAAAGTATTGAGCTCTTTTCCAACTTCTAGAAACAAAATTCTCAGCAAGGGACTGTCTATAGGAACAGATGGTCTCATCATTGAAATTTACAAAGGGTTGCACCCTCTGTTGGAAAGGCTGGTTTCGTTTTGTTTTGTTATTTCAGTTTCGAAGGAAGGGGAAATACTCAATAAGTGACTCAAGGTTTATTGGCTATTTTGTTTATGAAAAAGTCATGGAAGACTTTTTGACTTGGAGGACATTATTGATCTTATATTGTAAAATATTTCCTAGACTATTTTTCAAAGCAGTAGTAAGTAGAAAAATTAGGAAGGCCTAAGTGTTGGCAATAGAAAAAGGAAAGAAGGTAGGAAAGAAGCTAATAACTTTTATTTTCCCCAATGGTGAAAGAATAATTTACTGTGTCATTTATATCCTTTTGGATCATGCCAGGCATAGCCCTATTTTATTTTATTTTTTTTTTTATTGTGGTAAGGAAAAAAAAAGCCCATGAATTCACCCTCTTAAATTTTAAGTGTACAATACATTATGGATTACTATAGGTATAATATTATATATCAGATCTCTAGATCTTTTTTCATCTTTCTAAATAGAAACTTTATGCCAATAACTGCTAAGTCCCTATTTGCTATTCGTCCAGCTCCTGGCAACCATCATTCCACTCCTGATGACATGAATTTGACTATTTCATGAATAAAATGGAACTGAATGGAATCATATAGTATTTGTCTTTCTGAGATTTGCTTATTATTTCTCTTAGTATAATGTCCTTAAGGTTCGTTGCATATTGTGGAATTTCCTTTTAAAAAAAGTCTGGATAGCGCCCATTGTATGTATATACCATGCCTTCTTTATCAATTCATGGATGATAATTATATTAAGAGAAACAGCAAGACATACTAAATATTGACTTATCGATGGAAACTTCTAGATCAGTACTGCCCAACAGAAATTTCTGGTGATGATGAAAAACATTCTGTGTATACGCTCTTTTTAAATATATTTTATTGATTATGCTATTACAGTTGTCCCATCCCCCCCTTGCTTCCCCTTCCACTCACCCCCCCATTCCCCACCCTTTAGTTTTTGTCCATGGGTCATACACATAAGTTCTTTGGCTTCTACATTCCTATACTATTCTTAACCTCCCCCTGTCTGTTTTCTACCTACCATTTATGCTACTTATTCTCTGCACTAATTCCCCCTCTCTCCCCCTACCACTCCCCTGTTGATATCCCTCCATGCCTTATATAAATCCCTTTAACATTTCATATGATAAAGGCTGGGTGGTGATGAACTCCTTGAACTTGACCTTATCTGAGAAGCACTTTATCTGCCCTTCCATCCTGAATGAGAGTTTAGCTGGATAGAGTATTCTTGAATGTAGGTCCTTGCCTTTCATGACTTGGAATACTTCTCTCAAGCCCCTTCTTGCCTGCAAGGTCTCTTTTGAGAAATCAGCTGACTGTCTTACAGGAATTCCTTTGTAGGTAACTGTCTCCTTTTCTCTTGCTGCTTCTAAGATTCTCTCCTTATTTTTTATCTTGGGTAATGTAATTATGATGTGTCTTGGTGTGTTCCTCTTTGGGTCCAACTTCTTTGGGACTCTCTGAGCTTCCTGGACTTCCTAGAAGTCTATTTCCTTCAGCAGCTTGGGGAACTTCTCCTTTATTATTTGTTCAAATAAATTTTCAGTCCCTTGGTCTTCCTCTTCTCCTTCTGGCACCTCTTTGACTCAGATGTTGGGACGTTTAAAGATGTCCTGGAGGTTCCTAAGCCTCTCCTCATTATTTTGAATTCTTGGTTCTTCATTCTTTTCTGGTTGGATGTTTTTTTCTTTCTGCTGGTCAACTCTGTTGATGTGAGTCCCAGTTTCCTTCTCATCCCTATTGGTTCCCTTCAGATTTCCCCTCATTTCCTTTATCATATCCTTCATTTGTTCAAATAATTGTGACCACCTTTCTTCCAATCCTGTGAGCATCCTGATTATCAATGTTTTGAACTGTGCTTCTGGTAGGTTGGCTATCTCTTTATCACTTAGTTGTATTTTTTCTGGAGCTTTGATCTGTTCTTTCATTTGGGCCATTTTTTTTTTTCTCGGTGTGCCTGTTATGATGAGGGGCAGAGCCTTAGGTGTCTACCAGGGTGGGGTAACCCACATCATTGTGTTGTGATGCAGCCACAGGTCCTGAGAGAACAATGGCACTTGCCCCGCTCTCCACACTTCTGCCGCTACCCACAAGCAAGTTGGGCCCTTCTTTGCTGGCTCTGGGGTAGGCGGGTGGGCTTGCGTAGATCCAGGTCCCTGTGGGTGTTTCCAATGAACTCTCCTGTGAGGCTGGGAGTTCTTCCCGCTGCTGCCTCAACCCCCACAGGTGTTTTCAATCAGTAGTTTGAGGCTTTATTTCCCTGCGATGGTGGGTTGTGCAGTCTGCTTCCCTCCCCAGCTTTTTCTCCCGTTTTATTTGCTCACAGATGAGGGACCACCCGGTCCACCAGTCTTGGCCCCACTGGGTCCAGGTGGGCCGGCCGTGGGTTTCGCCGAGTGTGCCCGCCGTGTTTTGTCCAGGTGGAGCATTGCCGGTACCGCTCCACAAACCACCAACTCACCGAGTACTCTTTGCCCGGCTCCGCCCCTCTTCCCAGTCTGGATGAATGTGTCTTCTTTAACTCCTTGGTTGTTGGACTTCCACTCAGTTTGATTTTCTGTCAGATCTGGCTGTTTTTGTTTTTTTAAATTGTTGTTTTTCCTTTTTTGGTTGTGCGAGGAGACAGTGTGTCTACCTACGCCTCCATCTTGGCCGGAACTCTCTCTATATATGCTCTTTTTAAAATGGTAGCCGCTAGCCACATGTCACTTCTGAGTACTTGAAATGTGGTTATTGCAACCGAGAAAACAAATTTTAACCTTTATTAATTGTAATTAATTCAAATTTAAACTTAAATTGCCAGGTATGGCCAATGGCAATGCTATTGCACAGTGAAGTTCTAGAGAAAGTGTCACAGAGACAGAGGTATGGCATCTTTTTTCCTTTTAAATATAACTGTACATTTTAGTCTTTGAGAAGATATCAAAATAACTGGTATGTGTTTGTGAAGATGTCAGAATAACTGGTATTTCAGTTATGGAAGTGCAGAAGAGAGAAACGCTAGAAAACCCCTAGTAAAGAACCAATATATGCGTTGTTTGAGAGCTATGTGATATAAATCATATTGCTGGCTAGTACCATTACTTTTTATATATGTGTGTATATATGCAATTTAATGGTATTAAATTATGTGTGGATCTATATTATGATAATAGTTAAGATATTAACATATTCACACTAAGGCACATAATATAAAGGTATACTTCTAACTTAATACCATTAAATAGAGTGTGTGTATACTTATGGGTACATAATATATTGTTATATTCGATAAGAAATAATATATGTATTAAAGTCAACTCTAGAAGAAGTGGGTATCATGATACTGAAGAAAATTAAGGAATAATATCAAATCATGGTGACCTTATGTACATTATGTATCAATGAAGATGAATTCAGAGTAATTAGGATATAGAGAGAACAGAACAGAGAGAGTAACCGAGGTGGTGACCCATTAAAACAACTCACAGGTCTCTTGGGAGACAGGATATTGCCTGATAAAAGTGTGCAGAGAGGATGGAAAAAGGAACAAAATAATTCTTTTTTTTTATTATTATTTATTTATCTATTTCAGAGAGAGGGAAAGGGAGGGAGACAGAGAGGGAGAGAAACAGCAATGTATGGTTGCTCTCACATGGCCCTCACTGGGGACCTGGCCTGCAACCCAGGCATGTGCCCTGACAGGGAATCGAACCGGGACCCTCTGGTTCCCAGCCCGTGCTCAATCCACTGAGCTATACCAGCCAGGGCGGAACAAAATAATTCTTGAATTCTATCCTTTTGGGTATTTTGCATTAGGAGGAAACAGAATTGACAGATGCCTGCTTTCACTAATGAAAAGTTAATTGTTTTGTGCGGTGTTCCGATCATGAAAATGTATTAATTGGCAGTTGATATACTTACAAAGTAAGATTAAAGGATTGAGGCGGAATTCTCTACAAGGCAGATGATATATGTTGGAATCCAGCGATGTGGGTTCAAACTCTGGCTGTGGTGCTAACTTCCCTGTGCCTCTGGGTGTGTGAATCATCGTTTCTGACACCAAGCTTCCTTGTCTGTGAATTGGAAGGAATAAAAACAAACGAAACCTGCGCTTCAAAGATATTTGGGGATGATAAAATGAGATAATGAATGGCCAGCACTATACTAATATTTCGCACATAAAGTAATCCCTGAAATGGTAGTGAACATGAACTGTTAATGAAAGTATTTGTAGCTTAGGAGAAACAGAGCATTTCAAATTCCACGCGGTGCATTTCGTGTATGGTGGCGACCCTATGTCTTGGAAAATGCTCCTGAGAAGGAGCTCCTGTCCAGACACAATGAGGCGGTGTGAAAGGGGAAAGTGTGAAGTTTATGAATTTCAAGTGAGGGGATTATTAAAGAAAATGTGAACGTTTTATTATCCTTTAACACCTTAGGAAGAAGGTGGTTGAAATGGAGAAATGCTGCTTAAGAAAATAAATACACAGGTGGTGGGAACAAGGCCGGAGTTGATGGCGAGAGTGTGGGTTGTAGGCATTCTGGGAACCAAAGATACAATAATTTATCGTGGTCACTGAGGTCCCACATGAAAATGGGGTAAGCTCCATAAAACGCACCTGAAGGCTTCTGCCGCACAGTGCTGCGCCAACCATGAAAGGAGAAAATTTTCAGCAGTGGCAGGAAACCAGAAATGAGATACTTTTTTTTTTTTTAAGATTTTATTTATTTATTTTTAGAGAGAGGGGAAGGGAGAGAGACAGAGAGGGAGAGAAACAGCAATGTATGGTTGTTCCTCATGTGGCCCTCACTGGGGACCTGGCCTGCAACCCAGGCATGTGCCCTGACTGGGAATCAAACCGGGACCCTTTGGTTCCCAGCCCGCGCTCAATCCACTGAGCTACACCAGCCAGGGCTAGAAATCAGATACTTATATGTGCTTTACATCTGTGATTTAAAAAGCCTTCTCTTCATCCATCTCCAGAGTTCTCCTAAAAGTTTTTCCTGTTTGCTTTCTGGTAGGAAAGCTCTCCCCTGGCAGCTCCCTTTTTCTAAGTGTGTTTATTTCTTAAGCTCGTGTATGTTGGTTTTTACCAGTTGAGATTTAATGCCATCTTCTCACTGTTCTTGATTTCTATGCCACATGTGACGTCGACGATCTTTTCGTTTTCTGGAGATTGTTTGCAAAATTCTCCTATTTCTCTAATTATTCCTTTTTGAGCTTATTCTCTTCTCTTTGCCTGTTCCTCCAACCATGTCTCCTCTTTGTTTTTGCCGCCAAGTGTTCTGTCCTAACATTCTCCACTATGGCCATCTGATCCTCTCCCGTGCCTTCTGCCTTCATTCCTGTTCACTTTTCCCCCACATCTGTGCGTGTATATCTGGGCCCAAGTTCTCTCCAGACCATTAGTCCTGCATCCTGACAATGTTTCCTGGATAGCTGCATCTGGCTCAAAGTTAACATTTCTGAAACTAACATCAATTCCCAGGTTTGGGTTGGGCCTTCCCTGTAGCACTGTTGCACCATTATTTTCTAGATCAGGCAGACAACAATCATCTGCCACGTTTGGTTGTTCCATCTCTCTTGCCACTCAGAAACAATCAGTTGCGCTATCTTGTAACTTCTGGAGTTTTTCTATGAAGCAATCTGTGAGGTAATGTGAATGACTGCTGCATGGCATTACTGTATACTGAGCCTAACTTAGCAAATATTAATTAGGAGGTCTATTAGAACCTTACACATTCCCTGCTAGTAGATCAGTCAAGCAAGGGGTGAGTATTGGAAGTAAAGTGTGGCTGGACTGCAAAAGTAGGACGTGATGGAAGACAGGGAGAGGACTGGACTGTGGCCCAGGCAACAGGGCGTTCACATTCTCTCCGACCTCTCGACCCGTGCAGTGTTGAGGTGCGTCTCTCAGAGAGCGGTCACCTCGGCGTGGCTTTGTTAGGGTTCTTGGATAGCAATGTCCCTGTAAACATCTTCGACTGGCTTTGCAGACTTCATTCCAGGGTTGCTTAGATGTGAATGAGACAAGAGAAAAACATAAATATGCAGCTACAATTTTTTAATTTGCCTTCCCCCTGCTATAAAACATTTGAAAAATATAATAAAAAAAGTTATTTCAAGAGTACACTGGACCTTGTGAGTGGCCCAGAATAAGGTGTCATGCACAGTCGTGGTTTGTCACCTCCCTGCCTTTTATTACGAGACGCTACATGTTGTCAGCTGCTGCCCTAAGACATGCTTCCTAGCATCTCAAGGTTAAGTTCTGGTCCTTTGTTACTTGAACTCCTCCCTCTTTCCCAGTGGATTGATGACAATAGAGTGGGGCCCATTTAGGCACTATTTTTTTTTTTTAAGTAAAGCAAATGGATTTTTGCATCTTGCTTTACTGACAAGTTTGCAAATTGCCAATCTTTGCTCTTTTCTCTCCCTCCCAATTTTTCATGGGGGTAATTAAGGACTGTAAATTTCACTTCATCATTTGTGTTAGGAATAGTAGCATAAATCATAGTAATAGCACCGTTTATTTCAGTAATACCAGCTTGCCTGCAAATCACTTGTAAATTGGTTCCATGGATGGACCTCTATCAAATCAAAAAACCACCTGCATACATTTCCTGAGCTCACATCAAAGGCTTAGGAACAGTGCGGAAGAAAGACCATTGCTGACCTTTCCATTTTTATTTATCTGCAAGTTCTGAGTGGCTCCTGCATGTTCTCATTTTGAACTCTGGCCACATCTAACTGACCATTTTATGTAAAGCTTTCTTTTTAAACCCAGGCAGGGATTTGTGCCCCAAACGGTATGCCTGCCAGATGGCCCTCCTGTGATCCATACACCGTAATAATAATGTTCGAGTGGATGTAAAATTATATACCATTTAAGAATTTATGAGAAGTAATGCTTTTGTGCTGAAAAAAGATTTTTCAAGTGAGCATAATAGTTTTTGATGTTGGAAAGTTAGGTAATAGTCACTTTTGTGTGTCCCCTTGTACGCAGGAAGGTGATATGAGTGTGTCATTCTGATTGTGGAGGAGAGGAGAGGGTCTTTCCTTACGTGCCAGCCGGTGCTGCCGGGAACAGTTTCTGAGACAATTCTAGTTCCCGTGAGGCTGGCTCGCTGCACTGTGTATAGAACAGGTTGCGTTCTGTCTTGCATGTGGTGTCTCCTTTTGGGGACTTCTTGATTTGTAATACTCAGCTCTAGCCTCTTTCTCACTTATTTGATCCTACTCTAAGAGCAGAAAGGGGAATTTAAATTCAGTAATGACGTATTCTTAGTCTTACCCTGAGTCAACCATTCTTGAGGGAAACACAGGTCATTTATTTTACTTTTATATTTAGAATTGCAAAAATGAGGCAAAATCAAGTTCTAGGGGTTAGAAAATGAAAATATAATAATAAAACAATATATAACTTTATAATTTTATATATAATTTTTCCTATTTCTGTTTCTGGAATATAAACTTGCTTTTGAGAAACTATTACCTGTATGTTGATTTAATATTTCAGTGGGTTTTATTCATTGTAGAGTCTTGAAGGTTAGTATAAGAAATCAGAAATAAGTATAAGAAGCTTAACTTTTATAAACAGCCTGCTTTTGCATTTAATTAAGAAGATAATGAAAAGCTTCCATTAATTTTTGCATAGTTATATATGAGTTAGTCTCTATGTCCTGCACACTAGCCTCTCTACTATTTAATAGTCTATATCAAAGACTTCACACTGGGGAAGTCAGAATAGTCCTTTAAGGTAATCTGCTCACTATTCTCTCTCTTCCGCTCTCTGGATAAACTTGTAAGTAATTGGCAGTAACTTACTTTGAAAAATTTCTTTTATTAGAAAAAGGAGAGACAAGAGCAACAGATTGCCTTGAATCTTCCTGGTCTCTAAAGAAATTAGGCTAAATTGTTTATTTCTGTGTAGCAAAATTTGAGAGCCCCAGAGTGAGTTTGATATA
This sequence comes from Micronycteris hirsuta, assembly GCA_004026765.1. NCBI lineage: Eukaryota > Metazoa > Chordata > Mammalia > Chiroptera > Phyllostomidae > Micronycteris > Micronycteris hirsuta. The sequence continues at coordinate 89,916 of PVJI01004300.1, forward strand.
TTTTGAAATACTGTTGAATAATTGTTTCAGTAACCATTTTATACTTGAGTTTTAAGTAGACATTCAATAATTCTAATAGAGAAAGAACTTTGGAAGGCAATGGATTAAAGCGATATAACAAGAAGTTTTAAAAGGTGACAGTTTGATTATTTTGGACTTTCCTGTGTGTGGAAGAAGCTAGTGTTGAAAATGTCTGAAAGGATACTCACAGAGTAAATAAATATTGATTTATATATAGATCCATGTATGAATAAATATATTTGTAAATGAATTTGTAAACATATATAGATGAAAGCATGCTTTTATTATCTAGTGTTGCAATAATCCATTTTACCAAATTAATGTGGGGAGGAATAAATTAAAATTAGTTTGGCTACAGGGAACTTTTTAGCCTATTACAGCTATTACAGCCTATTCATGAGACTTTAAAATATTTGTGCTATTCTTAAAGTTAAAAACAATAAAATTAAATGTTGAAAGCCATCACATTTTATTTAAAAATAAACCTGTGATGAACTGACATTCAAGTTCTCAAAGATGGCAGAATAATCTTTCTACTCCCTTCACCTCTATTCCCTTCTAAAATAAATAATTTCCAGATTGTCAACAAGCCTGAGAAATTTCTAGCTAAAGATTGTTCTTTCTATAAGGCCTCCAAAAGAGGGGCTTAGAGTGAAAAGTGCCTTCGCTACAATAGTGAGTGCATTCTTCCAAAAATAAATAAAAATTGCAAAACCTGACAGTGAAGAATACAGAGAGGAATTCAAGTGACTGAACCTCAAATAAAGGATTATCCCTGTTTGTGAGGAATCTATTCCAGTAGGAAATCGATCTGGGAACCTCTGTGTACAGAAGCACCTGGCAGATGCTGAGCTGCAGGGCAGCTGCAGCCGAGGCCGGCAAGCCTAACTGGACAGTGATCCGCGGGCAGGTCTTTGGGCTCCAGCCGCGGACGTCTGTCTCGGCCTTTTTCTGTGTACCGGCAGTTATTAGGCCCCAAATCTATTTCTTCAGACAGTAGCTGTCCTAAATCAATGACACTCACTCTGTCATTGAAATAAATTTGGTACTATATTTTTACAGCTCTATTAACTTTACCATTTGACTTTTTACTCTGTAAAAGGGGAAAAATGAAAATTGAGAACTGTGAGCATATTGTTTGTTAAAAGGATGCCGACAGGATTAAAATCCCATCCACCACAGTGGAGGTAACAGAAACAAAGTGACGGATTTAATGTTGCTGCCTTTGTAAGTGTCCAAGAGAGTTAAGTGTGTGGCTACCTTCTTGAAATGGTTTGCTCCACTGTGCTGGAGGATCTAGCATAGTCCACCATGGAAATTGGAGCTCACGGTTTTTCTTAATTTGTGGGGAAGGTATGCACACTTGAATATCAAACAAATTGCTCTGGAAAGTGATATGTAAAAAGTGGGTTTGATAAATGAAAACACAATTAGTTATTTCGATATATTTATTAGGCAGAACTAAATTAACTAACTACATTCATGCATTCATTCATCAAACTTCCATGGAGTACTTTTACGGGCTGGCTGTGTGTCAGGGGCAGAGGCTACAAAGTCTAGTGAGACGTGGTCTCTGCCCTCTCGGAGCTTTGACTCCAATGGCATGCACTCACCGTTTCAAAATGTTTTGTTCACTTAGTTGCTATTGATTGGATTTCTTACGAACAGGGTTTCTCCACAGTGTTTAGTATATGTTTTCTTTATACCTACTTAACTATTTTAATAAAAAAGAAACATTTGACCTCTAAGTGAGAGGCATTACAATCTTCCCCAAATTGTCAAGATCATCGTTTGAAAAAAGAAAATAGGCCATTCAAATGCACTGAAGTCAGCAATGCCAACTTTCTGCTTTTCTGGCTCAGCCTTATGTGTGTTTAGTATTCTAAGTTCTACTGTGATTTAACCTTCTTGGTGTTAATTGTGGGGTTTGATAAATAGAGGGGTTCACAGATGGATTCACTTATTCAACAACTATTTTGTTAGTGCTCGCCACAGGGGGCACTGTTTGTGTGGCTGGGGTTGCGTGCATGACCGTGACCCTCAGGGCTCCAGCCTCCAAGGGCCTCGCATTCCTGGGAAAATCCAGACTCACACATCGCAACTGGAGAGAGTCCTAAGAATTCTGTTCCACAAAATGAACTCCCTGTCTTAGGAAATGCAACATTGCAGTATGGGACTTAATAACTCCTACATTCACTTTTAACTGGCACTTTGTGAGCACCTACTATGTGCAAGACCCTGTTCTAGGCATTGAATCATTTTTTAAAAAATATTGAGATTCAAGAGATCTTGAATGGACCCCAGGTGTATGTATTTTTAGAAATTCCTCGTGTGAATTTACAATCAGACAAATATTTTCGATATGGCCCCTTTGATCCATTCCTTATGAATTTAATGATTTTAATGGGGTTTGTGATAAGAACTATGTGGCAGAAAGTTTTCAGTGGGAACAGCCCTAAGTACACTGCGATGACGTGTAGCAGGTTGATAGAAGACTGTCGTGACCTCACTCAGGAAAGCTGATGGCCAAGATGGTGTTGCAGGGGGAACATCGAAGAACCTCACTTACATTCTTGCTGGAATGAAAATCCCACCGTCTTTAAGGGAGACTGTGCAGGACTGACTCCTGCAGAGCCAAAGCTTTCCTCAAAAAGCATCTCTGGGTCTCCTCAAACGCTGGAATGAGCACTTCTTGGAGAGTCTGGAATTGTTCATCATAAGCCTGGAAGAGATTGGCCTGGCATATTTGTGAGGGTCAGATTTTAATGTGGCTTTTGAAATGTGTTTCATTTTTGTTCCATTTAAAAAATTGTGCAACTTCGTAGGAGCAACTGGAGTAGGGTGTGAGAAGGCAGGCAGCAGGCTGACCAGGGAGCTCTCCTTTGGGGTAATATGTAAATGGCGCACTGGTTCCTGCCTGCAGCTACCATATGAAGTCTTCTCTTGCCATTCAGCGCAAAAGGCAAAGAATTTAGCAGCGAAATATGCAAATGTTGGGAAGTGGAGTAAGGGGTGTGGGGCAAAGAGCACAGAAACAGCTATTTCAGTCTACAACCGGTACACTTACAGATTTTCTCAGGCTCTTGCCTGCTGCCTGTTATACAGCAAGGCGACTTGACGGAGTCACTTTGTGAAGCAAGCAGGACGATTCTGTGAAAAATTAAGGGTGTTAAATCAACCACAGTTATAGAGTTCCCTGTGAACTGATACTTCAGCGATACTCATTTATTCATTCATTGCTTGCCTGTTGCTCATTAGTCATTCAACAAATGTTACGTGTGCTTGACCACGGGACATTCTGGTGTGCCGTTAGACAACCTCCTTGGCCTCTTGAGCTCTGTTTGTCTCAAGCAGAAAGGAATAGCAGATGAAAAATAAAAAGGCTCTTCAGCTGGATTAATTGGGTTTTCTACAGTGTTTTCAGCAAATCAGAAATGGCGTCCTGTACTTCTCTTGGTAAATGGATAAAGGAGAATAAGGTGCGTGCCTTAGGTGTCTGCTGACACTCCAGAATCTTGCCTCTGGTTGCCGCTAGAATGTAGGCTCCAGGAAGGCGAGGACTTTTTGGTGGCCCCATGTGCCCAGTTCATAAATACTTGTTAAGTGATAACCCAGGGCTTGACGTCAGGAATTAATTTATGTTTCTTGATACAGAAGCAAGTAGAATGAGGAAAAGATGAGGATGTTTCATTTGGATCCTAACATTTGTTGAAGTTTGAAGGGCTCAGATCTTGATAAAAATATCTTCTTGTGAAAGCTGTTTTGGGAAAAATGACATCCCAAACAATTAATGCTTGGTTCTCGTGATCATCTTAGAATGAATCAAGACTTTCTAGCCATAATAGAGAACTCTGGTGAAAGCCAATTTTGAAAAGAGGTCAGGTAGCTTACTCAAGTTTGTCCTGGCAACAAAATAGTATATAGGATTCCAATTATTTGACGATGGACCTTCTATTTTAAAGCATCTCTTAAAAAAAAAAAAAACTCTAAAAGGGAGATAGCCATTGACAGCTGTGTGGAATTATGCCAGAGTGAGCTGCAGGGCTGGCCTGGATGAACTTCCTCACAGGCTTTCTTCTCTGGTTACAGAGTGGACCTAGAGGGAAGACGGCTAAGATCAGGGATTGTGTTTGTAAGAGTCTACAGATTGTAGTTTATGGGTCTCTTCATAGAAATTGTCAACTGACCTGTGAACAACATAGTTACAACAGGTCCCTGAGTGGTGTTTTAAATTAAGTGGTGTCATGATCTCTGACGGAGTGAGGCTGGAAGAACAGAAAAGGTAATTTGGCTCCTGACCACCACTCTTTTCCAAATGGGTAATTTTCAGAGTGAGGTTGCCAATGATTCTGGCTGACTTCAGTTAATATCAGATCCTTCATTAGGGTAGACAGGATCTGCTCTGGAAACAGGGGAAGAAAGTCTACCGGGACACAATCTGAACAAAAATGGAATCCAGTATTCTCTGTTTGGGACATGAAGGTTTCCAAAACCAGTCTCTTCTATGCCTTATCCCTGTGAGCACTTTACATGGGTTCCCACAGCTACAGTGGAGTTTGGGCCAGTGAGCAGAGAAAGCGGTTTCAGTTGCTTTTCCGTAGAGCTCCAAGCATGAAGAACCAATGCCTAGTTCAGTAGTGTGATCATGCCCTTTAAAAATTAGCCATTTGCACAGAATGAAATCTTGTACTTTACATGTTTTGTAGCAGACCATAAATACCTTTAGCTTTTTAAGAATAGTAAAGCTATGAACGGAGTGAAGATTCAGTGGGATTACTAGTGGACCTTCAGCCTGGGAGCCATAACTGATTGACCTGCCTTACAAAGCATTTATATAATTTTTGTTTAATTTAAACCTCGGTTCTATTTGCTTAACATCCAAAAACTGCCAATTTAAATTTATGCTGCTTTGATGAATTCCTCCTAACTGTGGAAGAAAAAACTGTGTTTACAATTGGAAGTCAATGTTACCTGGAACCAGTGGAATGGGATTGCTCCTCTTCTTGGGGAATGTTGATAAAATAAGTTCACATGCAGTTCACAGACTGGGGATTAGAAGTATTTGTGGAACCCTTTATGCAATACTACTTGAAGAGAGTGAGGGAGGACAAGAGCCTAATTTGTGAGCATGCAACAATAATTTGGTTGCACATTTATTTTTGGCTTTTAGTTACAATGAGTTTTGAGAGGGAGATAAGAGTTTTTAACAACTCCTTAAGTTTTTTTAGTGTTCAAGAAAGATCTTCATTGTACTCCTCATAATAAGAATAAGCAACTCTATTACTCACAAATGAAATTTTTACAAAATTAATTCTAAAACACTTTCTGCTTACACTGTATGAGCTACTAGAACGGAAAGGCAAGGGACCATCGTAAATTATTTAAGCTTTTTAAACTATAGAATTAAATCTACCATGTAATCTTTCTTGTTTATTTGCATCATTTTCTCAATCCTCAATAACTCTGACCAAATACTGAGATATGGTTTACCTTTTGCAAGTATCTCCTATACATTATATTTTGTGAAAATTTGAGTTTTTTGGTTTGATACTTGCACACTTCAGATGTGACACATGTTTTTGGAAGACATTTTAAGCATTCATCTTTATTTTCACAGTGCCTAAAATTTAAAAACTTATATGTCCATATAAATATAGTTTTTTAATATTTTTTTACATGTAGTGCTTGTGAATTATTTTCAGGATGTTTGTTTGAGGTACTTTTTATATTTTCTACTTTAATGACTCTATCACTTGGATCAACTTTCACCTACTTCGAAGGGAAGCGAGCAGTCAATTTGGACCCATCTCCCTCAGGCTGGACTGGCCACTGGACAGGGTGGCCTGATTCCTGTTCCTGTGAGCGGTAGTAGTGACGTTGCCGCAGGGAGGGAAAGCCCACGTACTTTGATCATCTGTAGGTAAAGCTGGTGTTGCAAGAGTGTTAAATGAATGGAAGAATGTAGTTAGTGTCAGTAGAAGACGGCATTGGCATTGCTTGAGAACCCACAGGATTTTGGAAGCAGATTCTGTTCTCCGTAGTCTGGGCAGCACTGTCCAACAGAATGTTCTACAGTGACGGAAATGTTCCACCAATATGATAGTCACTAGCCACGTGTTGCTTTTAAGTACTTCAAATTTAGCTAGTGCAACTGAGGGACTGAATTTTTCATTTTATTTAATTTTACTGAATTTAAATAGCCACATATGGCTAATTACTATCCTATTGGACAGAATAGATCTAGATGCATAAGACTTAAGACAGAGACATCACGATAGAAAAAAAGAGCAAAAACAAATTGAGTGAACAAATTCAGTGACTATTTGAATGTGCAAAGTGAAGGAGAGGAAGAATCCTATCTGATATTAAGATTTAGAATCAGAGAGCAATGAAATATGATCATGTCATTTATAGAGACTGTAATAGGGAAAAGGACTCAGAGGAAGTCTCCCTCTCTCCCCCTGCCATCCGCCCCCCCCCCCCCGGCTCTTTCTTTCTCCTTTTTCAATAGACAGCTCCTAAACGTGTCAGCAGGACATTGGAAATGACAAAAAGATTTAAACTTATGTGGAACCATGGTTTCATGCCTTTCCTAGCTGTATTGATTTATATAAAATGTGATAAGCTGTTGGAACTTAACCTATACTATAGCACATCTGTGTGAACTGAGCCAGTGTGTTTTGTAGTAATTAGGAACTCACAGAAACTGTCAATAAACCATGAGGAGTTACCTTCATACGTATGTGGTGAATCTTAGACATGTTTTCAAATGTGAATTCAACCCCTGTTCATACAAAGCTTTCTAGGTGTGATTGAATTAAGAAATGGATGTATAAAAACACATACATAATTATGTAACTATAATCATTAGTTGGCATAGAAAGAAAGGTGTCTCATTCTTCAATGAATATTGTGCAAAGGCCTGTACATATGCACATAAGAAAAATTACATATGTCATTACATAAATATCATTTAAAATATCATAATAGATATATTATACACAATTTCTAATGTAATTAAAACATATATATTACATTTTTCTTGTATTTAATGAATCAATGAAAACATGGCTGTGTATTAATTATTTATTTAATTTTTTTCAATTATGACCTGATGCCATTGCCTTCAGTATTTAAACCTTTGAATCTTTTGATGTGAAATGGATTGTGGGAGACAACTGGGAGCAGGCAGTCTCAGAGTGGAGGGGGCTTTGCTGCGATCCCTTACCTCCTGTCAACATGGGTTATAACTCATAAAGAAAGGCACCTAACAAACAGAACTCCATTACCATGACCTTTTGGCCTCAGTTGGATAGCTGATGTAAAGTCTCTGTCTGCTACCACTGTAAATGTTCCAACAACATGCCAAAAAAAATCATTGAATTGAACATGACTTTTACTCTTTATGTTTTACTACATGATGGTTCTTTTAACAAATGGTAAGAGAAAGATAATTATTAGGATGCTTCTTTCCCATCAGCTCAGCCTTCCTGGCAGGTTTTCTGTTCCCTGAAATAGAACTTTGGAGAATCAGGAACGGCATGCGGTGTTTCTTTGCAAATGCCCAGGACGGATAACGTAGTGCTGAAACCGGATCTAGAAAAATGAGCTGCTGCAGATTTCGCCCCAGGGACATGTCAGTGCTATGCAAATACGTGGAGGTGACTATTACAGTGTTTATGCAATGTTACACCTGAATATGGTGTGATCCATTTCCTAAACATAGCAATTGTCCTAGCATGCAAGTCATCTGTCAGAATAAACACCTCCTAGTTCAGCCTAAAATACCCTAACCAATATGTGTTTAGGGGACTAGAGTAAGTCCATTAGGCATTATACATTAAATTATTGGGTGCTTGTTGGACATAGGAATGTCTCATGTATTTACCTAGTCTTCTTTCTCCAGCTCCCAACACTTTAATGGACTCTCTGTCAGTTACGGTGTCAACAGTAGTCCGTTTTGAGGCCATTATTTAAAAATAGAGTGTTTTTTTTCATACTGGCCTTTGAATTGGGGTGGCTGGAAAGAGAAGACTGTGACCAGCTGCCGGGCGTGACTGTTGGGCAAAGTTTCTTCCGCTGCCCTGGAGAGAAGTGGAGCCTGATCTTGAGAAATTGGCCTGACCTCCTGTTTGCCTCTCTGCACAGGAGTTTAAATTATTTGTGAATCGAATCCTTGTTTAGTTAACACTTGTTATAAATTACACAGCGTTGTTCTGAGCTTGTGGCAACATCATAATCACTTCTGGGGATTGAAAAAAGTGAATATTCTTAACAAAACAAACAATGACAATAGCGAACAAACACTCAAGAGAATCTGAATCACAACTTCATTTAGAAACTTACATGAAGTATTCAAGTCCTGAAAGAATGAATAAAAGAACAAATTTCATCATTTTCTGAGCACTTATTATGGTTATCCAGTATGATCAATCTTAAAATTACCAACACTTCAGATTGAAACATACTATAGTTTAAATATATGGTGCAGTGAAATTTAAATGTGAAATCATTCCCTCCAGGCTACCATCCTTCCTAGCTGGAGTGAAAAGAGCATATTCTTCTGTCCTGATTCATCAAAGTCCAGTTTCCAGGTTTCGGGTGATGATTAAATCTGTCTGGCAAGAGGCCATCAATTTCATAGAAAGGTTTTTCCGTAGGGCTGACTTGTCATACGCCTCTGTAAATGGGAGTTTGGGAACTTTAAATGAAAGAGTGTGCAAAGTTTCCTTCGCTGAGTGTTATTAACCGAGGGACTCTGGATTAATTTAGCAGCCAGGTTTGTTCTTTCAGCCATAAGCCAGGCTGTCAGAGAAACTTAATTATACTTTAAGTGGGATGCAAATGAGTTGTGACACTACATCATTTCACATGAAAGGTTCATTACTTACATTAACTTGCACAATGCTTTCTCCTAAACCTAGACCTCATTACAATATTCCTGGGATTATTTTTTTTAAAACATGGCTAAACGCAAGTAGGGTTTTAACATTTAATAGCCTGTTTCTCTCTTAATATTTAAGACTACAAATGTTCCCTTTATTAAATGATTATGAATTGAACTACTGGATACATGAATGTATTAGGGCTGGCAGGAAAAAAAGGTATTCTACCATGTGTCTCCTCGATAGTGCATTCTCAGATTATTTTTAAAATACCTTTATAGGGATAACTTCTGTAGCATTCCTGTGACTTCAAACAGGAAATGTAATAAGCTTCAAAATCAGAAGTCTAAGGAATTTTATCCCAGGGCTTTGACAGATTTTTCTGAGCATCAGTTGGTTGAGGAAATGTATAAATGTAAATATACATCTTCATATTGTTAGATCAAAACTCTGATCTAACTGGAATAAATCAGTCATGACTATCTGACAGGGTGTTAGAATAAGTACAAAAATATGTTCAGCCCCATTTTGAAGAAATAGTTAAATAGTCCTGGAATTCTAAGGGGAAAGAAGTTCACTTTAGATTTATCTCTCTATTCTTTGATGTCAAACTAGAACAGATTTGGAAAGTGAAATATATTCTCCAATTGAAAAATTATAGAACAAGTTAAAATCATATAATGCACTGAGATGCCTCCCTAAAATTCAATACACTAAAATTGTGGTTTGTTAGCTAGTACTTTGATCTTTAAAATATTATACTTTTTTTTTTTTTTTTTTTTGCCTGGCTGGTGTAGCTCAGTGGATTGAGTGTGGGCTGGGAACCAAAAGGTCCCGGTTCGATTCCCAGTTGGGTCACATGCCTGGGTTGCAGGCCAGGTCCCCAGTGAGGGCCATGTGAGAGGCAACCATACATTGCTCTTTCTCCCTCCCTTCTCCTCTCTCTAAAAATAAATAAAATCTTAAAAAAAATTATACATTTTTCTCATAACATAATCTAACCATCATATCATAACACAACATAAACATCTTTTAAATTTTAGAAATTCTACTCTTAAATTAAGGATATCATGAATGCAGCAAAATTTATAATCCTTATTGTTCCAACTATCCATTTTTTGCCTCTCCACTTCAACTCCATCCTTCATTGCCTGCTCTGCAATAATGGAGCTGAATTTTGTATCATTTCTAATTTTCAGCCTATGTTACGCTAAGACAATAGAGCACAATGGAGAGACATGGTGGAAAGAAGGAGTGTTTCTTCCTGTTCCCAGTGTTTTCTGTTTGGTTTTTATTTGCTTCTGCCATACGGCTTCCAGCAGTGCGTCGGGGGCTGGAACGTCCAGCTCACTGCCCCCTATCCGTGATCCAGAGCACAGTTCCTTGGTGATCTTGCATTTCTGACCATGACCAGTTGGCCACCTCACTGCCAGTGTGAACACCGTGCCCCCTGACTGAAACACACACGAACATGCACATGAAGTTGGTGAAGGATGGAGGCCTGTTAATATAGCAGAAACCTTGGCAGTCATGTAGTTGAAACCTTCTTTTTTGTAGGAACACAGAGTTGTCACACCTTTTGGGTAGCACTTCTAAATCTTCCCTTTCAGGGCTTATATTTTAAATATGACACATATAATTTTTTAAAGTAACCAATTTAAATGGCAAAGGAGCTTTTTATTGAAATACAATGAGTATTTCTTGACTTTCTAGAAATTCTCAAAGGGTTTCATGGAATATAAGAATAAAAAAGAGACTCTTATTTCCTGATAAAGCAATAAATCAAGAGAGAATATGAGAAGGACCACAAGAATTCTGCAGAAAGAGATGGGAGATCTAACTGGGACTGTAAAGAGCGCTTTCGTGACGATGATAGACATACAAAGAGGCCTTGGAGAATGTGCAGGGTTGAGGGTCGGACTTGGGGAGTGAGAAATAAGGAAATATGGATGTTTAAAGTAAAAGCAAAGGTTCAGAGGCAGGCAAATGTTTCGCGTTTGGATGGACAACGCCCTCCAGGTGGCCTCACTGTGGCATAGGCTAGGTGTGGGGATAGTGGGAAAAACTTGGAAAATACTTGAGCTGACATTTTGAATTTTTACAGATCATGATACATGGTATTCTAATAAAAATAACGAAAATGTAAGATGAGATGAGTTGAGTAAATGAGTTAATTGTAATTTATATTCCTATAAATTCAAATATATTAATAAATTACATGAATTAAACCATAGAGCTGTGAAAGCAACCAAATTTTTCATCTTTGGCCTCTGGAAAAAGAGTTTTAAAAAGAGCTAAGAAAGAGCTAAAACCATTTTGAATGTGACATTAATATAAAGATTTCTCACTGAATCTTGCATGACAGATTTGGTTTCATTTTTAGTAACATAATCCTAAAATTATCTTCTCTATCATTGAGTTGAATATTAAACCTAATATCTAATATTGCAGTCTGACAGCTGACAGAGGGGTGGGCTTGGGGGACTTGATGAAAGGAGGTGAAAGGATTAAAAGACATATGTACATATGTGTGTGTGTATTTTAAATAAAACACATAGTACAGACAACAGTGTGGTGATAGCCAGAGGGTAAGGGGGCTGGAGTAGGTGGAGGTGGGCAAAGGGGGATGAATAGGGACAGAAAGAGACTTTCTGACCATGATGTGGGGTGCAGATGGAACCTGTATGGTTTTGTGAACCAATGTCACCCCATTAAATTCAGTAATAAAAGAAAAGCTGTAAAGGACTTTGTTTTCTGGATAGCAATGATTAGATTAACTTAAGCAGTCTTCAGTTTTTAAAGACCTAGAAATACTAGATAAAACGTAACAACTGTTCATTAAAATGCTCACAAGACAATTTGGAAAATCCCAAAGGATATAAATGAAGAGGGGATCAAAACTGTGGCCACTGGCTTGGGAGGTAGGATGGGCAGTGGGGGTTGGGTCGACATCTCAGTTATCGAGAACTGGAATTTAATGCCCTGTGGGGACAGAAAATGATGCTGTGGAGTCATATGAGCCAGGGAGTTGAAAATGACATAGAAAATAAAATGGAAAACTATCGAAAAATTGCAATACCAGTGACTAGGTCAAGGGTGAACTGGAAAAATATCTACCCAGTGGCAGAGAATGCCAGCTAAGCAACTTATTTGTCTCAGCCTGAGCTGGGAGCTTCGGTAGCAGAATTCTCATCTGAAAATTTACAAACACGGGTCCACCTTCACATTCATTTGGAACTCAGATTTACACTATCTTGGGGGTTTAACACATTGAGAAATTAACCTAAAACATGATTTCAGCTGGGATTGTCTCTGGGCACACTGGGCTGAAGCAACTGCAAATTACTGAAAGCCAGGCTTCATAGAATTTAGAATATTTTAATGTTATGTAAGATATTTTTTCACACTGTCCTGCACCCAACAAATTATCCCAATATCCTTTCTGGATATGATTTTTAAATCTATGCAAAGATTAATATTAAGAATAAACAGATAAAATTGTAAAAACAGACAGATAAAATATTTGAATATTTTAAACAGATAATGTTGTAGATTAATATCCTATGGAAATTGTGATATCTTGAAAGTAAAAACAAATGTTTTCTGAGTTAGAGTTTTAGAATCGATGTTTCTTTTCACTTTTTTTGGCAGTTGATAAAGTCCTAGATGCACAAAGATTGATTTACTCAAACCACTCAGTAAAATAGAATCCAATTCTTTTGTTCCCTTATCAAAATTTTAGACTTCCTTCTCGCTAGATTATATGTTTTAAAATAAAAAACAACCTGAAACTATACTGATTGTTAGTACATTCTTCCTTTAATTTTTTCCTTCATTTCATGCATATACGGTTCTAAATTTGAGTATGTAACAAAATTACAAAGGGCAATCAATAATGGGAAACGCACTAGAGTGGCAGTCTTTAGTCTTTCGGAACTTTAATTTTGTACATTTACAGAACACAGATAACAATGGCTCATTAACCATGAAATCTGGGCAATTTGTCAAAAAGATATCAATGTTGCAAAGCACCATTTGACTCAGCATTCTTACACTACCCACTACCTCCCTACCTGAAAACTAAATAATAATCTGCCACTCTATCAGGAATCTGAAGTACAGGGCCTTTCTCTCATTTGGAAATGAACATTAGGAGGAAGATTTCTTCAATGTTTTGTTCTTATTTCAGAACCTCAGCAAAAGAGCCTTTCCGACAGTTTTCTGATCGATTATCATAAGACCGACAATTCCACCTCCCTTGAAGGCAAGGAAAACGTACGCCGAGATTTCAGACCTGAAAATGACATATAGGTAATCACCACTGTCAGCCTTTAATCTGCTCCCTGCACCCTCAGTGCTTGGGAATCCTATTTTAAAATAATTTTCTCTTTCAGCAAGGATATCTGGCTCTGCACACAATGCTTTTTTCTAAAACATGATTTTGGAAAGCAGATTTTTTGAGGGGAGAGTGAAATGCTAGTAGGATGCTATGCCTTTGGTTACTTTTAGACAAGGCTACTAAAAAAAGTCTGCCTAAATAGAGGTTGCTTTGTCATGCAGCAAGGCAAACCTCCTATGTGGTATGTAGCATTATTAACAAAGTGAGGACCTCTAGAGCTGAGAATGTTTTTTTTCTTTTTTAAATGACTGCACAAATATTTACAGCCCCAAACATGCACAAAGATGAAAAATCAGTGCAATTGGAGAAAAAAAAACAATGGCTTAAAACAGTTTGGAAGCAAAGAAAGTATCCTAATAAATCACTTGTCATTGTGGATAATAGAATACTGCATCATCTTCTATCAGCTGGAATAAAGGTTAAAACGCTGTGCTTGCTCTCTCAACTCTGTGATCTCGCTGGCACAGTCAACAGTGGCGTCCATCTTTATTGCCTTTGGGTAATGGAAACACTTTTCTTTCCTGTAATTGTTTATAATTCCTGAAAATTCGGAGGGAATGTCATCTGCTTTAATAAGTAATACATTCTCTGCTGAATGTGTCGAGAGAGAGCTGTGATAGGAAGAGAGAAGGAAATGTCTTTTCCCTGCAGCACACAATGCTGGCAGAATGCTTCGCAAATTATTTAAAACATTTTGCATTAAAGAAGTTTTGAAAAGAAGTTGTCTAGCTATGAAAAATGATAGGTTTGAAATGCAAGGGTATGGCATTGAAAACTTCATTTGAAAGCCTTGAGCTACTCCATCTGGACCACGGTGAGCAACCGTCCATCACTCAGTCCAACCATTAGTCCTTCTCAAGTTCACCTGACTGATCACCTCTGCCTCTCCTTTGCAGCACTCCCACCCTCTTTCTGAAGAAATTTTGAATATTTTATTTGCATAATAATTGTGAATGCACATCATTTAAGGAGTTGAAATATGATGCCAGGTTTGCTACAAAATCATCAGTCTCCAGACCTGCCTCCTAATGTTCCCTCCCCCGAGGGGCCTTGTTCACCCCTTAGCGGGTTATTTAACCCCTTCTCTGTTTATATGACAGTGGCTAGATGTTTAGTGCTTGCATGATTACAGCCCTGCAAATGCTGTTTAAGAAGCCACGTTAGGGAGTAAACTATATTAATGTTAATTTTCCTATGCAATTTATGGTTTTCCTGGAAAAAAATAGCTGTCTTACTGTTCTTGCTCTTCTGCGTATCTTTCCCTAATTCAACCTAATTGCCTAAATCTCTCTAGATGTTCAGACATGTGAGGCATTCTATCAAATTATTATTACTATTACTACTACCACTACTACTACTGATAATAATAATAATTAGAGTCATTTCTACCAGAGCTTGCTCCAGTCTGGGCTGTTTTCCTTGGGACATTCTGGGATTTATTTATCAGCATGCTGGGATCCCTTTATCTTCTTCCCTTGGTCTGACCTTCTATTTTTTCTTTCCCAGGACTTCCTTATCATTGGTTTACTCTCATTTTGTAGAACACAGCCTTGAATAGGTTTGCAAAGAGCATAGTTTGTGACTTTACATGTCTAAAAACATTTATATTCTACCCTGAAATAGAAATTAAGCCTTTTAAATTTTATTGAGGTAGAACTACTGGAGGGTAAGTCGCACAGGCCTTAAATGTACAGTAGATGACTTTTTACCTGTGTATATGAGTTGAAGAGACTGGACGTTTCTGTAAGTCAGGAAGGTTTCTTAGTGTCCCGTGCTTGTCAACGCCCTCACTTCTAACTGCGGTGACGTGGATTAATTCTGCCTTCTTGAACCTCATGAAAATGGAATCATATAGTATTTACTTTCTTACATTATGTTATTTTACTCCATATGTTTTTGAAATTCATTCATGTTATTCTGTTTACCAATCATTTTCTTTTTTTTTTTTGGCCATTTCGTATTATATGGTATGGGTGGCTCACAAAATAAGTGCCTTATATTTTGTTATGGAAGCTTTTTATAAAAATATTTAATGTTTAACATTTAGGTCTATGGCCTACTTAATGTTAGGTTTTTGAATATGATGTAAAGGATGGGCTAAGGTTCTTTTTTTCCCCGTATGGAGATCCAATCTTTTGCCTCCTTTGTTGAGAAAAACATTGAGCATCCCACTGAACTGCAGTGTCAGCTTTGACTCAACCCGATGACTGGATCTTTGTGGGCCTTTTTCTGAACTCTGTTCTCTTCCGCTGATCTGTTTACCTGACTTTGGACCATTAATATAATCTTGATTGCTTTAGATTTCTAGTATGTTTTGATGTTTGGAAGTATAGTTCTCCAGCTTAATTCTTACTAAAGATTCTTCCTCAGGGTCTTGGCTATTCAAGCTCCTTTACAGCTTCATGTAAAATTTGTATTCAGCTTGCCAATGTCTATCAAAAAAATAAACCAAAACCAAAACTAAACCAAACCCAAAATAGAACATGCCAGGGATGGTAATTGAAATTGAATAAAAACTGTAGATAATTTTGGGCAAGATTTGACTAAAATATTGATTCTTCTAATCCATAAGCATGTTATTTCACTAATTTAGATTTTTAAAAATTTCTCCTATTAGTGTTTATGGTTTTTAATACAAAGATTTTGTACAAGTACTGTGGGATTTATTGCTTGGTATTTTCTATCTTGTGATGCTTTTGAAATGGTGTTTAAAAATTTCATTTGCAATTTAATTTGGAAGAAGCCCAAGTGTCCATCAGTAGAAGAGTGGATAAACAACTGTGGGACATTTATACAATTGAATACCACTTGGCCGTAGAAAAGAAGAACATTTTACCCTTTGCAACAGCATGGGTAGAACTGGAGATCATTATGCTAAATGAAACAAGCCCGTCAGAGAAAAACAAATGCCATATGATTTCACTCATATGGGGAATCTAATGAACAAACTGAACTAACAAATGAAATAGAGACAGAGTCATAGATAGAGAGCAGGATGGCAGCTATGGAGGGGTGAGGGGCAGAGGGGTCAAACGAAAAGGAACAAGGGCTCATGGGCATGAAGAACAATGTGGTGTTTGTGGGGGAGGAGTATAAGGGGGCTAAATGGTAATGGGAAAAATACAATAAAAAATTAAGAAAATTTGATTTGCCAATTGTTTTTTGCAAGTAAATAAAATCCAATTAATTTTTGTATGTTGAACTTCCTTCCAATGACCTTGCTCAGTGTGCTTATTAATTTAAATAGTTTATAGATTATTTTGGATTTTCTACATATATAAAAATATCATCTGTGAATAAGACAGTTTTATGTCTACCATTCTAATATTTATACATCTTGTATATTTTCCTAGGTTTTAGTAATGGCTGGGACCTCCTCAACGGTGCTACATAAAACGGTGAGTGGACATTCTTCTCATTCTTCTAGCTCTACTTTTTTAGAGGAAATGTGTTCAATATTTCATCGTTAAGTGTAACACACAGTATCTGTAATTTTTCTTTGGTACCTTTTATCAGATTGAGAAAGTTCTTTTGTGTTGCCAGTTTGCTCAGAGTTTTGTCATGCATGGATGTTGAACTTTATCAATTGCTTTTTCTTAGTCTACTGACATATTTATATATTTTTTCTTTATTCTATGGATGTGGTAATATACACTATGTTTCAAATGTTAAACCAACCTTGCATTCTAGGATAAACTCTACTAGGTGTTGATATCTCATCCTGTTAATATATGGCTGGATTTGATTTGCTAATATTTTGTTTAGAATTTTTTAATATGTGTGAAATATAGGCCTCTCATTTTCACTTCTTACAGTATCTTTGTCAGGTGTTGCTGATATCAGGGTTACATTAATTTGACACTCAAAAAATAGTTTAGTTGGTGTGGAATTCCAGGTTGGAAATAATTCCTTCTACTCTCTTTCCTGTCCAGTGTTCTCTTGGGGAGAATTATGATCATTATGATTTATACTGTTGTCTATATGATCTCCATATGTTTCTGATTTTTTCAAATTTCACTGCACTGTGCTTGATTGTGTCTCTGTTTTGATCACTGTGCAGGAAAGTAAGGGATGTCTTTAATCTCTAAACTCAAATCTTTCAGTTGTGGGAAATTTTCATGAATTAGTTCATCAGTGGGGCAGTAGGCTGAATGATGTTCTCCTCACCCCCTGCCTCCCAGGATGTCCATGTCCTAATCTCTGGAATCTGTGACTGTTACTCTGTATGGCACAAGAGACTTTGCAGATAGGGTCAAGCTCAGTGTCTTGAGAAAGGAACGTTATCCTGGGTTATCTGGATAGGCCTGACGTACACATAATGGTTCTTATAGAGAGGAAGTCAGAGTCAGACAGGAGGCAGTGTGAAGACAGCAGCAGAGACTGGAGTAATGTGCTTTGAGCTTAGAGGACGGGAACCACATGCCAACGTATAGGACATGTTGCAAGAAGCTGGAAAAGGCAAAACAAACAAAAAAACCCCACAATCTTCCCTAGCACCTCCAGAAGGAAACTACCCTGCCAAACCCTTGACATTAGCCTAGTGAAACTAATTTTAGAATTCTGGCCTCCAGAATTGGAAGATAATACATTTGTGCTATTTTAAGTTTGTGGTTCTTTGTTACAGAGACAATAGGAAAATAATACAAATGGTTTTTTCCTCCTTTCTCTGTTCTCTATTTAGAGAAATCCTACTTTATTATAACTCCTTGACAAAAGCAATTTTTTAATGTTTATTTAATCTCTCCTTTTGCCCAACTTAGAATATTTCCTAAATTTGTCTTCAAACTTATGTTTTTGAATTGTTAGTTTCTACTATAAAGTACTAATTTTCCAGGAATTTGCCCTTCTTTTGTTCTCAGAATGTTCTCTGTTTGATTGTTTTTAAATGGTTTCCTGTTTTGCCACGGTTGCAGTATTTTATTTCTTTTACCCCCAAGGGTATAGTAATTGTCTTTGTTGTCTTATTCTCCATGAAAAACCATTTTCCTCCAACTTTTATTTAACTGTCTGTTTTGATTTTTGTATTTCATAGTAGAAACTCTTTTTTTTTTGCAATGCGTGGTTGTCTGCTCATATTAAGAGCTGACAACTAAAAATGAAATGGGAACGCAACACCTGTGGATGGAGCTTTAACCCAACTTTCTGAAGTGTATAGCGCTGCTGGTTCTCAGTGAGCCTTTTGGAATGATGCCATCTACAGAAACTGGCTTGCTTCTTGGCCACCCTCAATACTGGGTAAAATTCCGATGTGTGTATGTGTGTGTGTATGTGTGTGTGTATTTTTTTAGCTTGCTAAATTATTTACCATTTGTCCAAATATTTTTCACTTTCTAAACTTGTATTCCTTTTTTTCTTCTTTTCTTGTTGTACTCCTGTTCTACCTGTCTTTGTGAGTTACTTTTAAATAAAGGTATATGTATTCTTTTTTTCGTGTTTATGAATAAACTGAAAGTAGATGGATGTGTTTATGAATAGACTGAAAGTAGATGGATATGTTCAATCTGCCATTTTCAGCAGAAATGCTATGGCTTCCATCCTTCAGCCTAATCCTTAGAATTGATCCTCTTCAGGTACCATCCTCATTGTCTTTTCTTTTCATTCTACATACTCTTGCTTCTCATTCCTGTGACTTCAATGATCGTGAATAGACCAATGACTTTCGACTTTATATCTTTATTTCCTAGCTTTCCCCCACATTTTCAGAGCCTTACATCCTATAGGAGGGCCTCAATCAGTAGTTGCATCTTCTACATTTCTCTCAAAATGCTTTCAGGATTGACAGTATTCCTCATTATGCCTTCCTTACATCAAGCTTTCTGCTCTTTCTGTGTTTCCTCTTTTATTTGAGTAACAAACCATCTAAGCTTTACAGCTGGAAATCCTCCTTAACACCCTCTTTTCCCTTACCTCTTACATCTAATTAGGTATGAGCTCCTGCTAAAGTTACTTGCTAAATATCTTTCCTTCCACTTCATTCATCCATTGCACATTATCAATCCTTCTGTCTTATTTCAGGCTTTTAACATCTATTATAGATATCACAATAACCTAATTTGATATCTTCCGCTGATCTCTCTAAACCTCAAATCTATTGATATAAATTAATCATTCAACAAACATTTATTGAGTATCTAAATCTGTGCCAGGTATGATATTCCCTGGAAATACTGGGAAAAGACCTGGGTTTTCTTTGTGTTAGTGGAGAAATTATTTTGCTGGGAAAATATCACATTAATGGGAAATTACAAAAACAGCATGCTAAGTCTTATGATGGGAGAAGTACAGGGTCCTGGAGAGCTGTATAGGAAAGCAATCTAACTTCAGAACAATTGGAAAGACTTCCTAGGAGAAGGTCAGGTACATAGACATCACAAAATTAGGGAATTGTTCACACAGGAGACACAACCCCTGCCCATTGCTCTAAAGTAGCGGGCACATTAGATGGCCTGAGAGGTGTGCGATGACTGAAATGGAAGGTGAGAAGAAAGTGTGTTCAAGAGTCAGATCAGTCAGATCAGCCTTCTACACCAATTTTAGGAGACTGGGAATTTCTTCTAAGAAAAGAAGGAGGCAAACAGGAAACTTTATGATTTGCACTACATGTTAGAAAAATATTTCTTCCTGTGGGCAATGGATTGAAATGATCAAGTTTGCAGAGGGAGACCTGTGGTAATAATTGAGTTGGCAGACAGTGTTGGCTTGAAATAGAGTTAGGAAAGTGGAGAGTAGGACAAATAGTTAGGTCTGCAGGATATGAGGAGGTACATTTGGGAGGATAACCAAGTAGGAGGAATTAAGAAACATAGAAACAGTAGGTCTGAAGGAATGGCTCAATGATGAGTTAAAGTATGATTATATGGAGTTGTGGGACATCCAAGTGGTGATACGCAGCAATCTATTCATATATCTTCTCCACAGTGTGCTCAACAGAAAAGCACAGCCCTGGGCACGTACCCTGCGTCCTTTCCGTTCTCACCTGCACCCATCTGTCTGCTGGCTCCATTTCTTAACAACCATACCCAGACCTCCTCACCTACTTATTTACAACCTTTCTTTTTATTTATTTATTTATTTATTTTTATTTTATTTTTCTAACTATATTTTATTGATTATGCTATTACAGTTGTCCCACTCTTCCCCCCTTCTTGCCCCCCATCCCCTTACCCCCCCCCTTTAGTTTGGTCCATAGGTCATACACATAAGTCCTTCTGCTTCTGCACTTCCTATACTATTCTTAACCTCCCCCTGTCTGTTTTCTACCTCCCATTTATGCTATTTATTCT
>PVJI01004301.1:0-110337 GCA_004026765.1 Micronycteris hirsuta
AAGATACTGGCATAGTGTTATTTGAAAGTGGACTTAGATTCACTGTAAATTTCTACTGCAATTTCTAGGGTAACCACTAAATTAAAAATAGGTATAACTGATATGCTAAGAGAAAAAAGAAAATGGAATCATATAAAATACTCAATTACATCAGGAAAGCAGAAGAATGGAAGACCAAAAGCAAAGAATGAAGGCAACAAATAAAAAAATAATTATAAATATGGTAGATCTTAATCCAATTATATCAATAATAGATTAAAAAAATAAGATCCAACTGCATGTTATATGTAAGAAACCCACTTTAAATATAAGGACAGATAAAGTAAAAGTAAAGGATGGAGAAAGAGATACCACGCTAACAGTAATTAAACAAAGCTGGAGTATCTATATTAATTTCAGAGAAGTCAGATTTCAGATCAAGGAAATTTTATCAAGGATTTAAAGAGAGCCAATTACATAATGAAAAGAGATTCATTCTCCAAGAAGACACAACAATCTCATATATCTATGCACCTAACAAAACATGTGAAGCAAAAACTGATAGAAATGTTTTTAGAAATAGACAAATACACTATTACGGCTGAGACTTCAATGCCCCTCTAAAAGAAATAGACAGATGCAGCAGGCAGAAAATCAACAGGATATAGTTAAACTGAACAGCACCATCCATCAACTGGATCTACCTGACATTTACAAGGTACTTCACCCAACAACAGTATAATACACTTTCTTCTCAAGCTCATATTCACCAAGACAGACCACATTCTGGGCCATATAATAAACTTTAACAAACATAAAAGAAGAGACACCATGCAAAGAATGGTCTCAGACCATAATGTAATTAAACTAGAAATCAATAACAGAAAGCTAGCCAGAACAATCCTAAAATATTTGGAGATGAAACAACATACTTCTAAGTAACATGGATTGAAGACGTCTCAAGAGTAATTTAAACATATTTAAACTAAGTGAAAATGAAAATACAACTGCTGTGTAATAAAAAATTTGGCAGGCCCGTGTCCCCAGTTTCTGGGAATAAGCCTCTAAATCCTCAAAATTACCTGAGTGACAGGAGTATCTTTGTTATTCATGGTGGAATCTAATAGTTTATGTTAACAAGGTGACTCACTGTGAGCCCTCAGATGGGTTGTATTAAGAAGATGACTCAGGATGGGACTGGCCATCCCAGAAAGACCAACCTTGTGATTCTAGAGGGCTGGGCCTTTGAGCCACATGATTATGAGTCTGACCTCCAAGAAAGGCACAGGGACTAGAGATTGAGTTCAACCACATGGCCAATGATCCCATCATGCATGCCTATGTAATTAAACCCTAATAAAAACTCTGGGCAGCTTGAATGAGGTTCCCTGGCTAACAATAAATACTCTGCGCATGTTGTTGCACAGCAATGTCCAGACTCCATGGGGAGGAGGAGGATGCTGGAAAGTACGTATTTTGGGGGGAAGCAATGCAATTTTCATTGTGTTAAAGTGTAAAATTTAAAGGCAAAGAAAGAGATATTAAAACAACTTTCTTTACTACATACTGTATGATTCCATTGATATAAAATGTCCCAATAGGGGCATTTTATAGGGAGTGTGAAGTTTCCTACTGGAGTAATGAAAATGTTCTAAAACTGTGCTGATGAATGTACAATTCTGTGAATATACAAACTAAAAGCCATTGAATTCAAAGCCACTGAATTGTACACTTTAAACAGGTGAACTGTATGGTGTATAAATTACAACTCAATAAAGCTGTTTTAAAAACACTTGCTCAAGAAAAATGATCTAACAGCCTTAACAGACATCTCACCAGGAAGATACACAGATGGCAAATAAGCATATGAAAAGATGAGCTGTCAATGGCATACTACTTGGCCAAAAAAAAAAAAAAAGAAACTTTTACCCTTTGCAACAGCATGGACAGAACTGGAGAACGTTATGCTAAGTGAAAAAAGCCAGTCAGACAAAGATAATTACCATATGATTTCACTCATAAGTGGAATATAATGAACAAACTGAACAAACAAGCAAAAAAGAGAAAAGATTTGCCCTGATTGGTGTGGCTCAGTGGGTTGGGTGTCATTCCGCAAGGGGAAGGGTTACTAGTTCAACTCCTGGTCAGGGTACATGCCTGGGTTGTGGGCCTTGTCCCTGGTTGGGGCACAGGGGAGAGGCAATGGATTAATGTTTCTCTCACACATCAATGTTCCTCTCCCTTTTTCCCTCCCTTCCTCTCTCTCTAAAAATAATAAGAGACACGTTCATAGAGAAAGAGCAGGCTGACAGCTGTGGGGGTGCAGGTTAGGGGAATGGAGGAATTGAGCAAAAGAGAAAAAAAAAAGAGAAAGAACTCATAGATACTGACGACAGTGTGGTGACTACAGTGGGGAGGGGGGTAGGTGGAGGTGGAAGAGGGTATGGGGAGATAAATGGCAATGGAAAAATAAATTTTAAAAAAGATATGCTTTATCATGTTATCAGGGAAATGCAAAACAGGATACCACTACAGATCTATTAGAATAGCTAAAATTCATGACACTGACAATGCAAAATGCTGGCAAGGGAGGATGTACAGGAGCAATGGGAACTCTCATTCATTGCCAGTGGGCAGGCAAACTGATATAGCCGTTTTGGAAGACAGTTTGCAATTTCTTATAAAACTAAACATATTCTCACCCAAAGACTCATTGGTACTGACTCAAAGAAGCTGAAAACTTATGACCACATGAAAACCTGCAATCATACTCATTGGTACTGACCCAAAGAAGCTGAAAACTTATGACCACATGAAAATCTGCATATGGCAGTTTTATTCATAACTGCCAAAACTTGAAAGTAACTAAGATGCTCTTCAGTGGGTGAATGGATCAATAAACTGTGATACATCCAGACAATGCAATTCAGCACCGAGAAGAAATGAGTTATGAAGCCATGAAAAACATGGAGGAACCTTAAATGCAGATAGCTAAGTGAGAAGCCAATCTGAAAAGGCCACATACTGTATGATTCCAACTATATGATCTTCAGGAAAAGGCAAAACTATGGAGACAGGAAAAAGATCAACTGCTGGAGGAGAGAGAAGGATAAACAGGCAAAGCACAGAGGATTTTTAGGGCACTATACGGTACTATAATGGTGGATACACGTCATCATACATTTGTCCAAAGCCATAGAATGCACAACACGAAGAATGAGCCCTTAGGTAGACTGCACTTTGGGTGACAATAATGTGTCAATGTAGGTTCACCAAGTGTAACAAAGATACCACTCTTGTAGGGGATGTTGATAATGAGGGAGGCTATGCATTTGTGGGGGTGGAGGGTATATAGGAAATCTCTGTACTTTCGTCTCAATATTGCTGTGAACCTAAAACTGCTGTAAAAAAAAAGTACTAAGAAAAAACACAAGATTAAAACAAAAAGATTAAGCAGAGGAATACATATATGTAACTATGAAATCTATGAAGAAAACAAAAATACAAACAACTCCCTTCCCCAAAGAAAACCACTTGTTTTGTTGAAAACGCCACTGCAAATTTAAAAATGTTTAACTTTGATATACATTAAAAACATGAATGACAATGGTAACAGTCTATGATAAGAATAAGGGTATAGATAAAAGCCAGGTGGGCGGGTCATATAATTATGTTATAGTATAAAAATATTTCATAAAAATTCAGTCACCACTGAAGCCTGCAAGTTTTGCATATAATTTGGATGTATCTAGAATGGATGAAAACTTACAAAGTTAAGATGATCTTATCAATAGAAGAGATTCTAAACCAGCTTAGCCAAAAGAAGCATTTTGATTGCCTAATTTTACTTTGTAAAGAAGTAAATCTTATAGCTGGTCTCTGTAAACCTCACAGCTGGAACATTCTAACAGCACCTTGCAGTTTCCAGTGATCAAAGTAAGTTGCTTTACACACTAAACTAAGAATTTCATAATAGAAATAATACAACACCAAAGGGTATGGTTATCATGAAATAATTACACTCCTGGCAGATTATAGGCAAAAGGCTACATACCCCAGGGGTGTGATTATCCCATGATAACCACATCCACTGAAACTGCCTTATTGCAAAAATAATCTCTATTCACTGGTGAGACATTATTTAATAGGTGATTTTTTTTAAATGAAAAGATTTTTTTTTTAGCTTGAATCAGCAAGTAGATTAGAAAATTGGGAGTTTGTTTTTCACTGCAAACTCAGAATACAACAGCATTATTATTTGCTTTCCTATTTGATATAGTAGAGTTTTGATTTTGTTTTTGAGAAACCTTTAAGAGTTTCTGTTAGAGTTAGTTAAGTGGCCCTATTAAATTCAGGTCAAACTTTAAAGGTATTAATTGAGAAATACAATGTAAAATAACTTACTTCTATGTATAATTTTTAATTCTTCTAAAATAATATTCACTTAAAAATTATAAATGCATGCCCTGGCTGGTGTAGCTCAGTGGACTGAGCACGGGCTGGGAACCAGGCGGTCCCGGTTCGATTCCCAGTCAGGGCACATGCCTGGGTTGCAGGCCAGGTCCCCGTGAGGGCCATGTGAGAGGCAACCATACATTGCTGTTTCTCTCCCTCTCTTTCTCCCTCCCTTCCCTTCTCTCTAAAAATAAAATAAAAATAAAATCTTAAAAAAAAAATTATAAATGCACAATTGCTGTTAATATTTTGGGAAATCACTTTCCAGGCATTTTTCTAAAAGTATCTGTCTATATGTTTACCTAAAGATAAAAAAAGAAACTCCAATGGATAACTACTTTGTTTTAAAATCTGCTTTTTTATTTGACCAAATGTTAAAAACAACATCCATACCATTAAGCAGTCTTCATATCATTTTTAATGGCTGCATAGTAGTATTCCTTTGTTAACATCTCATAATTATTCACCTAATATCCTTTTATTTAGGTTCCCTCTTTCTTTTACTATTAGACTCATACTTTGCATAAAATCTTTGGACATATCCATGATTATTCTTTTAGGATAAATTCACGACTGTGTAATATTAATAAAACATAATTTAAACAAATAAAAGTACTGTTTCCCGTATCTTCAATTGTTGCACACACAGCTGAAGCTGGTGGCTCTCAACTGTGATAGTACATCAGAAACATGGTACATCATCTTACGTGGTATCACAGATGGTAAAAGTTACTGATTCGTTTTTATCATTATTTTATCATAGAGTTCAGTGCTTTGAGATATTCTCAGATATTTACCAGTATTTGTTCTCACATTTAAACCTCACGGAGTAGTTAAGCAGTTTCTTTAAAGTTACATGGCTACTAAGCAGCAGAGCAGGGGTTCCAGATTAGGCATTTACTACCTCCATCACTCCACAATCTGTGCTCTTAGCCACTAAGTATACTGCTTCTCTGAATTTATGGCTCCCTCTGTGTGGAAGGCTGTTCTTTCTGCCTGAGGTGCCACATGCTCTTCTCTCAGATCTTGCATAGCTGCATTTTCCCTGTCATTTAGAGATCAATTCAACATCACTTACCCCGAGAAGAAGGCCTTCCTGACCACTTAATCAAAAGTTACTCCCCATTGCCCTGACTAGTGTGGCTCAGTTGGTTGTACGTCATCCCATAAAGCAAAAGGTCACCAGTTAAAATCCTGGTCAGGGCACATGCCTGGACTGCAGGTTGGGTCCCTGGTCGGGACGTGTGGAAAAGACAACTGATTGATGTTTCTCTTCCTCTGTTTCTCCCTCCCTTCCCCTCTTTCTAAAAATAAATTAAAAATTTTTAAAAACTTACTCCCCATTTACTTGTTATCACAGTATCCAATTTAATTTTATCACAGAACTTATTAATACCTACTGTTTTCTTATTTATCCATTTATTTTGTGTGCCCTGACTGGTATAGCTAAGTTGGTTGGGCATTGTCCCACAAAGTGGAAAGTCGCCAGTTCGATTCTTGGTCAGGGCACATGCCTGGTTGTGGGCTTGGTCTCTGGTTGGGATGTGTGTGAAAGTCAATGGATAGATGCTTCTCTCTCACATCGATGTTTCTTTTTTAAAAAATTATTTTATTGTTCAATTACTGTTGTCTGAATTTACCCCCACCACTCCCCCCCATTCACATCGACGTTTCTTTCCCTTTCTCCCTCCCTTCCCCTCTCTCTAAAAATAAATAATACCTTAAAAAAAATCCTTCCTAGGATTTTAGAAAAAAATTTGTTGTGTCATTTCCAATACAATGAAAGTAAGGACCTTCTCTGTCTTGACATTGTATTCCTAGAGCCTAGAAAAATACCTGGCACAGAGTAAGTGCTCCATAAGTAATTATTGAGCAAGTGAGTTTATTTTACCTTTACTGATGAACATTTAAGGTAGTTTCTAATATTTCATCACTATAAACCTTTGAGCATCTGCTTTATCACTTTTTTATTATAAATTCCTGGAAGCTGAATTTGTAGGTAAAATATGCATGTTTTTAAGGCTTTTGATACATATCATCAAATGACCCTTCAGAAAAGTTGCTTCAATTTATCAACAGCAGATTAAAATGTTAATTTTACCACACTTGCTCTAACAGTGGACATACAGTTGTTTTAAATCTTTACCAAATTCAATGGGCAAAAAGATAATATATTACTTTAGTTTTCATTTCTTTGGTTATTAATGTTGTTGAAAATATTGTCATAGCTTTTATGGCTATTTGAATTCCTCCTTTTGTAAACCACCAATATTTATGTCCTTTGCTATTTTGCTCTCTTTCATATTGACTTGAAAGAACCTTTTATAAATTAGGGATATTAACTATAGTATTTCAATAAAGGTGATACTCTTCGTCCTCTACCCCCTCCACCCTCCAACGCTCAGTTTATTCAGAGAGAAAGAGTCACTAATTTGTAGACTTCTCAAGGGTGGTTACATGTGTTAAAACTTGATAGCAGCCAAAAACTTGAGCATTTTCCTACTTCATTCACTTTATTTTGAAAAAGTTCCTATGATTGAAGAATAGAGTAAAACCCCACCAGAAGTGGAGTCCAAAAACTGATAGCACAAAACGAATGACTGAATTACTGTAAGGTTAATAGTTATAAATGGAGAGCTAAAGAAGAGCCAGTCCAGCTTCATTATATCTGAACTCACTGTTTTCAATACTCTTAAAAATAGGTTAACTAAATAGCACAAGTTCTTTCGGTTGTTGTAGGAGACTTTCTAATATAGACTCAAGAGAAAGTAGGTCTAATCAATTACTAAGTAAAGGGCTAAGTCTGGAGTCTATCCTATTCATTCCCTCAGAGGCCAAGGAACAAAGACAGCTACACCACTGCCCCCCACAGCCAACACAGGAATCATGCAATTGAAAGGGCACCACAAGGTTGGAGTGAAGGAGATGAGAAAGACACAACCCCTTCCCGAAAACAGAATATCTTTCATATGTAGTAACAGATCCTTGTGAGTAAAATTAGTGGTCAGAAATATCTGAGCCAAAAGGTTCTTCACATATGACCTACTCCACCCCTATTTCCTTTGGGGCTTTATTTCTCTGAGGCCTCTCACCCTTCATCCACCAATTGGGTAGGGGCAGGGGAGCAAGGAGCATAGTATGTGGGTCTGATGATACCTGCATTGTGGCATCCATGAGATGTTCTTTTTGTCAGAGGTTGTCAGACCAAGGTCTATCAATATTCTCTGACCACTGAGCAAATAGTTTTCTCTTACTTAAAATGTGTCTTCTATTTTTTTTTTTTTTAGAGTAATAAGAATTTTAAAAACTCCCCTGGCTGGTGTAGCTCAGTGGATTGAGCGCGGGCTGGGAACCAAAGGGTCCCGGTTCAATTCCCAGTCAGGGCACATGCCTGGGTTGCAGGCCAGGTCCCCAGTGAGGGCCATGTGAGAGGCAACCATACATTGCTGTTTCTCTCCCTCTCTGTCTCCCTCTCTTCCCCTCTCTCTAAAAATAAATAAATAAAATCTTAAAAAAACAAACAAACAAAAAAACCTCAATGTAACATTCTATTTTGTGTACTTCCTCTACCCATTCTGACATCTGTAACGCCATTAAAGAAATAGTGTCAAACTTGATAATGGACCAAATTTTTAAGCTCCTAATAAGAGAACTGGCATCTTGAATCCTACAGCTTGCATCTGGCTTGCTGGAAGGAAGCAGGACCTCTAGCCACGGAAGAGAGGCTGAAAGTCATATGCTGACTTGAGGGTGAACCTTGGGCTCAGAGGTGGCAGTGGACGACATGGGGAGTATAAAGAGGTGTATCAGAGGCTTAAACACCCAGAGCATTTGCTTAAGTAGAGCAGCTCTGCTTTTATATGTTCTGTATACTGGGTTTCATATTAGATATCTTTTTAAAAAAGTTAGACAGAAAAAAAGGTTTTATAGCTGCTTAAAAAATGCTGAAAACCCCTAGAGTTATACTATCAAATCCCTATTTAAAATTTTTTATTTATTGATTTTAGAGAGAAAGTAAGGGAGAGATAGAGAAACATCAATTTATTGTTTCACCTATCCATGCATTCATTGGCTGCTTCTTGTATGTGCCCTGACCAGGGATTAAACCCACAACCTTGGCATACTGGGAGGATGCTGTAACCAACTGAGATACCCAGCTAGGGCTCAAATCCTTATTTTACAATGAAGAGTTGAAACTGATAAAAGTGAAATGACTTGTGTAATGTTACAGGGTTAAGCAGGTTATTTCTACTATACTTCGCCATGAGTTATGGTTGGTCTAGTGTGGCTGTCTCAATAATGTACTAACAAGGCACTGATAAATTTAACTTAAAACTTCTCAGTTTTAATATCTTTTTATAAAAAGAACCCAAATAATACAAACCAAATTAGACCAATTTTTCTTAGGTAGATAATAATATGCAGGAAGGTAAATAATTTTCAAGTATACACCAATTTTAACATAGTTAACATCTTTTATTTATTTATTTTTTAATATATTCTTTTTAAAAAATATTTTATTTATTTACTTTTAGAAGGAGGGGAAGGGAGGGAGAAAGAGAGGAAGAGAAACATCAATGTGAAAGATACACATGGATCGATTGCCTCTCACTTGCCTTCAACTGGGGACCTGGCCCGCAAGCCAGGCATGTACCCTGACTGGGAATCAAACCAGTTACCTATTGGTTCACAGGCTGGCACTCAATCTACTGAGCCACACCACCCAGGGCTAGTTAACATCTTTTAAAACTCAATTTTGATTTTATCTCTGAACAAAAGAGAGGTGATTTCTGAGGCTTCTACATCAACCTACTTTTACAATTCAGGAGGACATAAAACTGAGAAATAACTATTTCTTCCTGCTATACTTAGGTTGGTAGACTGATAAACTATGTTTAACGTATCTTGCATAGGGCCCTTGGCTAGAAACATTAAATTTAATTCTGAAATACTGTCTTTCAAATTCAAAACATATGATCAGAGTTTCCCATTGACTGTATTTTGGGAATGTGCCTTAGACCAAAAAACCCAACCCAACCCAACTAAAACAAAACAATACCCAGAGAGATTAGAGAAAAATGTTATTTTATCTTTCCTTATTTGTCCTTGATATATATTCTAAAACAAACAAATAAATTGTGTCTAGTGCCTACCTGAGCCATCAGTAGGAACTGAACTTGCATTGATTCCAGAAAGACCAAATAAAGGACATTCTCGATCTGTGTTGACATGACCCCATTTGTGACATTTAATGCACCTCACGTTTCGAACCTGAGAAACAGTGAACGTGACTTTGGTTATTAAAATACAAAGAATCTAACCAATGTTCAGTTCTCTACTCCTTGACAGAATTTAAGTTAAATTATTCTAATTTTTAAAAAATCTCCAGAGAAAGAGACTTCATAACCATATTTTATAATTTAATACAAATACGAAAATCTTTTACTATAAATTCTGCCTAAAAGCTAAGCTGAATGTTATCTATTTCTTTTTGACTCTTATTTTATGGCAATAAAATAATGTCATCCAAAAAGAAATGGTAAAATTCTGAAAAAGAATTGTCTTATGGTTTAATCTTAAATTCTCTAATTTACAAGTTTCCTTCGAAATTTCAATTTCCTGAACCAGGGGTTGGCAAACCTTTCATAAAGGGCCAGGCAGTAAATATTCTAAGCTTTCTGAGCCAGAGGGCTCTGTTGCAACTGTTCGACTGCCACTGTAGCAGGAGAGCAGCCACAAGACAATCAGTAAATGAGTGTGGCAGTGTTCCAGAAAATGTCATTTGTAACAAGGACATAGCCCTCTGATGACAGCTTATCCCAGTTCAAAACAAATAGTTTTGCATCTTTTCTGGACCTTGAGCTAATTCTCCAAATTCCTTAAAAACTGCAGAAACCATTTTCATTACAAACTTTACTACAAAATTGTGATTTCTATCTTTCAACAATGTGACTATTACATTTAACATTTTCTCCCCTAGTCCTCCTATTATCTGATACAAATAGAAACCACAGAGCCCCTCTGCATCTTAAACACCTTTTGCACAACAATATAAAGAAGTACTTATTAAATAAAAATTATTCTTACAGAGTAAAATATGTGTCACTTGCCTGAATACCAAAGGGCTGATCTCGGATGTTCATGTCATCTTTGGCATACCTATTAAGTGGAGAAAAACGGACAAACACAATATTAAGAATAACTTAATAAACAGCAGTTATTCTGAAAAATAGTTTTATAGTTCTAGGTACATTACGAAATGTGTAACTGTAATAAACATATAGAATTTAAAAAATTATCTAGTATTTCCAAATACCATTTAGTTATTAAGTGTCCAGTCTAGTGATTGTAATTTAAAAAAATGAAAAAAATAAAACTAATACTATATCAAACAAATCATGTAAGACAAATCATTGAAAATACTTTCATATTAGATGCCTTTTTGTAAAAATATATTTTGATTATGCTATTACATTTGTCCTAATTTTTCCTCCTTTGCCCTCCTCCACCCAGTAACCCCCATTCCCTCTGACAATCCCTCCCCCCTTAGTTCATGTCCATGGGTTGTGCATATAAGTTCCTTGGCTACTCCATTTCCTACACTGTTCTTAACATCCCCACCTATTCTGTACCTATCAGTGAATACTGCTTAATCCTTTCACCTTCCCCCACTTCTCCTTCCCCCTCCCAACTGATAACCCTCCCAATGATCTCCATATCTATGACTCTCTTTCTGTTCTGTTTGCTTAGTTTGTTTTTTAGATTCAATTGTGGATAGTTGTGAATTTGTTACCGTTTTAATGTTCATAGTTTTGATCTTCTTTTTCTTAAATAAGTCCCTTTAACATTTCATGTAATAATGGCTTCGTGAATGAGAATTCCTTTAGCTTTACCTTCTCTAGGGAGCACTTTATCCGCCCTTTCATTCCAAATGGTAGCTTTGCTGGATAGACTAATCTTCGATGTAGGTCCTTGCTTTGAATACTTCTTGCCAGTCCCTTCTTGCCTGCAAGGTTTCTTTTGAGAAATCAGCTGACAGTCTTATAGGAATTCCTTTGTAGGTAACACTCTGCTTTTTTCTTGCTACTTTTAAGATTCTTAATCTTTAACCTTTGACATTTTAATTATGACGTGTCTTGGTGTGATCCTCTTTGTGTCCATCTTGTTTGGGACTCTGTATGCTTCCTGCACTTGCATGTCTATTTCCTTCACCAAATTAGGGAAGTTTTCTTTAATTAATTTTTCAAATAAGTTTTCCATTTCTTGCTCTTTCTCTTCTCCTTCCAGCATCCCTGTGATTCAAATGTTGGTACGTTTCAAGTTGTCCCAGAGGTTCCTTAGCCTATCCTTGTGTTTTTGGACTCTCTTTTTGTTTTTCTGATTTAATGTTTTTTTCCTTCCTTCTGTTCCAAATCATCAATTTGATTCTCAGCTTCATTCACTCCACTGTGATTCCCTGTAAATTTTTATTTCACTTAGCGTAACCTTCATTTCTGCCCGGGTCTTTTTTATGTTGTTGAAGTACCCATGAGTACCTTGAGCATCCTAATAACTACTGTTTTGAACTCTGCATTTGATAGCTTATCTCCATTTTGTTTACTTTTTTTTTCTGGAGTTTTGTTCTATTCTTTCATTTGGGCATTTCTTTGTCTCCTTGTTTTGGTAGCCTCCCTTGTGTTTGTTTTTATGTATTAGGTAGAGCTGCTTTGACTCCCTGTCTTAGTAAATCGGCCTATTGTAGAAAAGCAGCACCAGTAAGTTGGATGGGGGTGGAGCCTTAGGTAATTGCCAGGGCATGGAAACCCAGTGAACCAGGTTGATGGAGTCTCTGATATGGTGTTGCTGCTCTGTGACTCTGAGTGGGGGCGGGCTCAGAAAAGGGACAGTGGCTGCTGCCTGGCCTCTGGAATTTTTTCTGGGATGGAGCTGTCCACCAGCACTCACCCTGATGGCAGACGATTCAGTTTCTCCCCACATGTCCCTGGTGTCCTTCAAGCTGCTGCCCTGGTGCTGGAGCTCTGAGGGAGTGAGTCTGCCTAAGTCCACCATGGGTCCCTTAAAAGAGACGCCTGAGAATCCTGCAGTTTCTTCTGCCACCCGAAACTCCACTGACTTTTATAGCCAGAAGTTATGGGGACTTATATTCCTGGCACTGGAACCCCGGGCTTGGTGGTCTAGCATGGGGCTAGAATCTCTCATTCCTGAAGTATCCCTCCAAATTTTTATCCACCACACATGGGTGTGGGACCACCCGTTCTGCATCTCTGCCCCTCACCCATCTGGATGAACATGACTTCTTTAATTCCTTGGTTGTCGGACTTTCATACAGCCTGATTTTTGACAATTATGGGTGACAGATGTTTTATAGTTTAGTTGTAATTTTTGCTGTGGTTGTGTAAGGAGGTGAGTCATGTTTACCTATGCCTCCATCTTGACTGGAAGTCTAGATGCCTTCTTTAGTAAATGAAAAGACAACACAATATAGGACATCAGATAAAAAAAGTTTTTTTTTAATCCTTGCCCAAAGATATGCTTATTGATTTTAGAGTGAGGGGAAGGGTGGGGGAGAAAGAGGGGAAGAAACAATGATTACTTTCTTTTCATATGTGCCCTGACCAGGGATTGAACCCACAACCTACGCGTGTGTCCTAATCAGGAATCAAACCCTACAACCTTTTGGTCTACAGGTGATGTTCTAACCAACTGAGCCACATGGCCAGGGTGGATAGCAGATAAAATTAATCACATATATTTTATCTTAAAAGAAAAACAGTTCTTACTTTTCTCGTGGGGCTCCTTTCTGCCATTCAAATTTGTATTCAGTCTCTCCTTCTGTTTCTTCTTTCTAAAAACATTCATTAAAAAGTCTTTCAAATTTTTCATAAAATTACAATCTACTGCAAGTAAATTCAAACATAGAATATAGTGCTTTACCTCTTTGTTTTCTTGATTGCATATCAAAAATATGGGAAAAAAAGGAAGATCAAGTTAAAAACCTCATAAAAGTCTATCATATACTACACTATGATATCATGATATTTAATTGTAACATGTAAGAATTTATTGGTTTAACTTTTTTTTCACAAGATAGAATTCAAATCATTGCAGGATAAGTTACAATATTAAATAAGAGATTATATTCAATAAGCGTGTAATTCTTAATTTTTAAACTTTTATATTATCCACTGACAGTGAATATTATGCCTTGTATTTCCAAGTTCATTCAATAAAGAGTAAAAATATATACAAAAATTATAAAAAAGAAATGCACCTCTGCTAATGCTGAGATTTTTTTCCTCCCCAAAGAACAAGTTATGAAATGTTACTATGTTAGACAAGTATTGTTAGTATTTATTCTAGTGATTATAGCACTTTTAAAGGTTATTTTTATAAAACAATAGCAATTTTTAAAAAACAATAGCAATTTTCAAAAATAAAGAGCAACTTAAAAAAATGTCTGTCATGTTTAGTCACCTCAAAGAATTATGAATGGTACTGCCTTATGATTCAGCAATTTCACTTCTGGGGAATTTATCTGAAGAAACTCAAAACACTAATTCAAAAGAATATATGCACCCCTATGTTCGTTGCAGCACTATTTACAATAGCTAAGATTTGGAAGTAGCCCACATGTCCATCAGTAGATGAATGGATAAAGAAGCTGTGGTACATTTCCACAATGGAATACTACTCGGTCATAAAAAAAAAAAAAAGGAAATTTTACCCTTTGCAACAGCATGGATGGACCTGGAGAACATTATGCTAAGTAAAATAAGCCAGTCAGACAAAGACAAATATCGTATGATTTCACTCGCAAATGGAATCTAATGAACAAAATGAACTAACAAGGAAAACAGAGACAGACTCACACATAGAGAGCAGGCTGACAGCTCAGGGCACAGGTGGGCTGGGTGGGGGGTGTGGAGGGACTGAGCAAAAAAAAAAAAAAAGAGAGAAAGAACTCACGGACACTGACAACAGTATGGTGACTGATGGAGTCAGAGGGATGGAAGGGAGATGGAGGAGGGTGTGGGGGAGATACATGGTGACAGGGATTTGACTTGGGTGGTGAACACACAATACAGTGCACAGATGACATGTTGTAGAACTGTGCACCTAAAACCTGTATAATTTTCGTAACCATGTTAACCCAATTAACTCACTTTAAAAAATGTTTGTCATAACAGTTCTTAAACTTTAGTTGCAAACATATCAAAGACTAAAAAAAGAAATAAGGTAAGTACCTTTTTTAGCTCCTGGTGGGGCCTCATACATGAAGTTAAGGCCATTCTTTACACGTTCATCTCCCATAAGCAATCTGCATAAAAAAGACATAAGGTTAGCAATTTTATGTAGGAGAAAAAACTTACAGAATAACTGTCCCCCCAAACTCTAAAAACCCTAAGGGAATTAAGGTATTTTTGTCAGAAATAAAGTTCAAAAACTTTACTCCATTCATTAGATGACATCTGAAATATCTATGAGTCCACATTGATAAAAATAAATGACTAAATAAATAAGTAAATGAGAGACAGGGAAAATTTTTCTTTCCAGAGGAATTCAAATAAAAAAAGGAGCAGGAACAAGAGAAATAGAAAAGCACTGTTAGAAAACCACAGTAGTAATCAATGCAGGTGAGATCCACCAATAAATGGTAAAATTAATGGGCAGAAGTTCCAGGAGAAACAGCTTCAATATTTATTAATTACCAAGGCAAAAAAGTAACTCTTTTTTTAAGGGTAAAGAATAAACACACTATGATCTGTTGTAAACCTACTCTCCCGCCTACAGTATCTCTTTATCGATCTAACTCAACGACTGTTTTCTGAACACCCTCTCTATGTTCCCACTGTGCTGATATTTAACAAGCTTTGACTGTATGTAAATCAGGGCTTCTCAACAGTGGTACGATTGACATGTTGGACTAGATCACTCTTTGTTGAGTGGGGTAGTCCTGTGTGTTGTAAACCGTTTTCCAGCAACCCTAGTCTCTACTTATTAGATGCTGGCAACACCCAATCCAAGTTGTGAAAATCAAAAATGTGTCCAAACATTGCCACATGTCCCCTGTGGGGCAAAATGGTCCTCAGTTGAGAACCACTAATATAAATCCTTATTATTCTTTATAGTTCAGCTTAAATGTCACCTCTTTCTTGAAGTCTTACCTTGTTATATTAGCATGCTATAGTTTTAAAGCAGTGCCTTTTTAATACATCAGTTATGATATTCACCATTGAAAACCACATCCATCCCTTTC
This sequence comes from Micronycteris hirsuta, assembly GCA_004026765.1. Taxonomy (NCBI): domain Eukaryota; kingdom Metazoa; phylum Chordata; class Mammalia; order Chiroptera; family Phyllostomidae; genus Micronycteris; species Micronycteris hirsuta. The sequence continues at coordinate 15,692 of PVJI01004301.1, forward strand.
TAGGATTTTTTGAGGCTAGAGAGGAATTATGTTATCACACTTTTATAGGCCCTTACACTATCATTTTTTGTCTTGCATAAAGTACTTAATAAAAGTTAACCAGATTAAATAAAAATAGTGAGAAAAGTACTTAATCAAACCAAAAGTTTTATTTTTTAAGTTTTGCTCTCAATATATAATATATTTTAAAGAGAGTATTTATCAGTAATAGTTTAGTACAACTTTGCTTAAGTTCTGTATTTTGATAAAAAGCAGGACAGAGTAGAAGGGAGAGTATGATCCAGGTAACTGAAGCATCGCTATTCACTTGCTTGATTAACCAAGAGAAACCAGCTTCAGAGTTAGACTTGCAAATACACATATAAAATGACAACAGCTAAAGGGTAGGTACTTTGCTGGGACAAACCAATGAAGAACTCCAGCCAGGATCCTGCCACTAACAGAACAATGACATACAGGTCAAGTAAAGGCACTTCACTTTACTTCTTGAAGTTGTGCTTGCATCTTTTCATTTCAGTGTATTTTAAAGAAATATCTTTGTGAGAGGTCTCAGTAGTTTGCGTCCAGACTTTTCTTGTTCTTCTAAGCTTTGCCTAAGTTGGAACATGATCATAGACTATATGTAGAGTCATATAAATATATTTTATGTAAATTATAAGTAAGTGGTCACCTACAAATACAAGAGTAAAGATAGTTCACAGGGAATAGAATCCTATCAGTAAGACATTCCATTCAAAAAGGCTAATTTAATACATGAGGTCTGTCTAGAAAAAGTCCAGCCACTGTTAATAGAATGAGAACGGTCTGTGCAACATCGATGTAACCTGCCAGCCAAGGAGCATGGACTGGAATGTGTATGCATGAACAATGACGACTTCACTGTACTAGTCAGTGGGGGCAGGAGAACCCAGTCAGTGAGCATGTGTACTGTGTGGCCATCACATTCAAAATGACTGAGCGAGTAGAGAAACGAATCTGTACCAAATTTTGTGTTAAGCTTGAATATTCCTTTGCAGAAACTATTCAGATGATTTAGAAGGCTTTCAGGGACAATGCAGTGAGTGCAGCACAAATAAAAGTGTGGCACAAACGCTTCAAAGATGATCAAGAATCCATTGAAAGTGACCCATGTTCTGGAAGACCTGCAACATGCAAAACCCCTGAGAATGTTGAATGTGTACGGGCTGCAATCAACAAAGATCGGCGACTGACAGTGCGAGAACGAGAAGCTGATCTGGGGATTCCAAAATCTTCTGTGTCCGAGATTTTGACACAGGATCTTGGCATGAAATGTGTCGTGGCAAAGTTCGTTACATGGCTTCTACAACCACAGCAGAAGGAACATCGTCTGCAGTTGATAATAACTTCATTTGAACCACTACCAATGAACCAGACTTCCTCAAGAAGGTCGTAACTGAAGATGAATCATGGGTCCATGGCTATGATCTGGAAATGAAGGCCCAGTGGTCCCAATGGAAGTCACCTGGGTTCTTCACGCGTGAAGAAGGTGCAGCAAAGTCACAGCAAGATCAAGACCGTATTAACTGAGTTTTTTCATTGGGAAGCTGTTGCCCATCTTGGGTACGCCCCTCCAGGCCAAACAATTAATAAGGAGTACTATCTCAAAGTTCTTTGTTGGCTGAGAGATGCAGTAAGACAAAAACAGTTGTAGTTAAGGGCAACTGGTGATTGGCAGCTTTGTCACGACAAGGCACCTGCTCATGCATCACGTCTCATGCAGAGTTTTTTGATAAAATATCAAATCCTCAAGTGACTCCACCTTTCCCACCACCCCCCAAAGCCCAGATTTGGTGCCCTGCAACTTCTGGCTTTTCCCAAAACTTAAATAATCTTTGAAAGGGAAGAGATTTCAGACCATTGATGAGATTCAGGAAAATATGACATCACACCTAGTGGCGATTCCAACAAAGGATTTGCAGAGTTTTGAACACAGAAAAGACTCTGGGAGAACTGTGTAAGGTCACCCCAAAGTGCTTACTTTGAAGGCGACAGAGGCATTATGGTCCTGTGTACTATGTTTCTTGTATCTTCTTCAATAAATGTGTCTTTTTCAGGATACTTTCTGGACAGACCTTGTATGATTCAGTAAGGGATCATTCTCATGCAATTGATTATTCTAAAATCACTAGCATAGTGGAATTTCTTACCTATTATCATATGATTCTTGTTCTTTAAGATATTGCTGCATTAATTCTTCTTGCTTCTTCTTATCATATGATATTTTCTGTTCTGCCATCCATACCTAAATTAATGAAATGAAAAATTCAAATTAAATGGAAAATTTGCCTTTCTTTATAAAACATAAAATGCTATTGTATATAGTTCACAACATAATTCATTTTGGTCATAATGACACCATCACAAAATATCAGCTGAAGCCTGATTTGTGCTTTTGTACAAGTCCTTTAGGCCATTCAAAACAGCTACACTTTTAAGCAAAAATGTCAAACTTGAGAACCACTCAGAGCAGATTTTTGCATTCAGTCCCTGTGTTACTTCAGAGAGAACAACCATCTCTCTACATGCAGTAAGCCTAGACTAGAAAACACACAGGGTACAACCAGCAGGGTCAAACAGTGCCCATGGGTACAAATGGGTGTCACTGACACCCGAAGAGAGGACAAGTGGAAGACAAGGAAGAGGGAAAATAAGGAAAAAGAGTTGTAGAAAAAAGGGAAGAGGCAGAGAGGAAACAAAGAGATAAGAGAGAGGAATATCAGAAATTTCAAAGGCACCAACACCAGAGGCTGAATGTGTCCCTCAGTGCAATTCTCCAAACCATGAATGTGGTGAAGGTAAAAAGTTCACACAACTTATGTAAGGGTATTTAATCATGTTACTTCCAGGTTTAAAAGCCTTTCTACCACCTTTAGGATAACAGACAAAGTATTTGACAACCATTCAACAAAAAGAACTCAAAACTTTTTCTCCAAACACGCTAAGTTTTAAGAAGGTAAACTGTAAAACACTTACATTGATAAAATTATAATTATTAGCTGTATCCAGATGAGTGTGGTGAGAAGGGTGTGGGACAAGACTGCCATTACTCAATTTCAGAAGCAAAAAAAAAAAAAAAAAAAAGGGTAGTTGTTCATACTTTGGGAGTGCTGAGATAGGAAGGTTGTATGGGGACACAGTTGAGATGTGAACAAGAAAGATTAATATGGAGATAAAAGCAAATATTGAAATGAAAAGGGAACCCTCCACAGACAGAATACATCAGAAATTTATTTTGGTGTAAGTTACTGAAAGTTTCTTCCACCGACTTTATACTTACCAATGTAACGTTATAATAGAAGAAAAACCTACACTTGGGGTAGTCAATAAAAGGCACCTGTTTGGAATTTACACTGTAGCTTAAAATACAAACTGTCATAACAGAGAAATGCTTGGCAGAGTAACATTAACAACATTCTAATGAATGACATATTACTTCTAACAGAATAACTACCCCCTATTTGCTTTAACTTTTATTAAAGTTATTTTACTTTAATTGCTTGAGAGCTTAAATACATACTGAGTATTTATCACAGACTAGAATAAAAAGTAATAAAACATATTCTTGCCTTCAAAGTGCTAAGAAATCTGCTAATAGAAAATCATACTAACTTTTCTGTAATTTTAAGCTATTAGTAATAAATATAAAAGGTGTGAATTATATAAACAATAAAGTTTGATATTAGGATAACAGAAATACGTACAACATAACAAAATAAAGCAAGGCAGTGATTAACTTTAGGGAAACGATGGAAGGCTGGTATAATGGAATACTTTACAGCAACTTTGGGTTTTACAAAGTTATTTATTTTTTAAAATTAAGTAACTATATTCACAGTTCCCAATGTTATCCACTTCTTTATATATATATATATATATATATATATATATATATATATATATATATATAAAGATGCTGTAATGCACATATACGTAAAAGAAAACACAGGGTGGGGCAAGAGTAGGTTTACAGTTGTGAATACACACAACAGAGTTTATTCTTGTATTATTATTTAATTATTGTATTTTCCATATGAACAACGGTAAACCGACTTCTGCCCCACCCTGTGTAGTAAAACATGCACACATATTTTTTTTCTCACTCTTTTCATATACTGGTAACATACAGTGCACACACACACACACACACACACATCCACACGGAGAACATGTACATAATTCTATACCATGGAGATCATTCCAACATCAGTAAACAAGAAGCCTTCTTGTATTTGGGGGAGGGCAGAGAGCTGACTATCATTCTACTGTGAGGCTGTTTAATATCATTCACTTAACCAATCTCTTGCTGTACTAGTGGGCATTTAATAAATTTCCAATCTTTTGCTACTAAAAACTCTGCTGCAATAAATAACCCTGTACACAAGTAACTTCATACATATTAAACAGGGTTTTAAAGAGGATCAAAACTTTGCCAAGGAAAAAACAGGGTAAGATATTATTGGTAGAGGGAACAACTCAGTCAAAGGCCCAAAGGTATAAAACCAGAATTAAGTAGTTTGATATTGCTGGAATATAAAATCTGAGGTGGAAGAATGGCAGTAGGAGATGAAGAAAGAAAAATAAACTGGACTTACTTGTACTTAATCCTGTGATATTTTAATAAGAAGAGGGAAGAGATCAGATTTATTCTTTAAAAAGACTACCCTATGGAAATAACCTAAATATTCATCGACTGATGAATGAACAAATAAAATGTGCTGTATACACACAATCAAATATTCAGCAATAAAAAGAAATGTAGTACTTCGACATTGAACATGGATAAGCTTTGAAAACATTATGCTAAGCAAAGTAAGTCAGTACTTCACAAAAGACCACATATTTTATGATTTACATGAAATGCCCAGGACAGCAAATCCACAGAAACAGAAAGCAGATTAGAGGTTGCCTAGGGCTGAAGAGGAGGGAGGGTTAAAGACAAATTGGGAAGAACTGCTAACAGATATGGGTTTTGGGGTGAGTGGTGATGAAGATTATACCTCAGTAAAGCTGCTAAATAAAAGTTATTCTGATAGCTATGTAGAGAACAGATCTGAGAACGGTCAAGACTGGGAGGCAGAAAACCCAAGTCCAGGTGAAAGACAGTCTAAGCTAAGACACAGGCAACAGTAACAAAGAGACGATACGGATTCAAGAGATATTTGGGAGGTGAGACCAACAGAATTTATCAGCTATCTAAAGGGGCGATGGGAAAGAGGTGAATCTTGTGATTCTGGCTTGGGTGACTGGTGATTGTTACTATTGGGTAGCAACTAGGAACAAGCAACCAGAGGGGAAACAAAGGCAGGGCCCTCGCCATTACAATCTAACAAAGAACTTAATACAGGAGGCTGGAAGCAAAAGGAAAACAAGTCTCATCAATTAACTCAGCAGTCCTGAGCTTGGTTTGGTAAGACTGCCAGGTGTCCCAAGCATTACAAGGAAAACAGCGCAGGAGAAGGGGAGAGTCCTTGAGACGGTGCTGAGAAAAGGGGCTTCTGTAACAATCTTACTAAGATTGTCAGGCGTTCTGAACATCACAAGTGGGAATTACACAGGAGGAAGAGGGAGGGCCTATGCTGGGAAAGGGACCTCTGCAACAATTTCACTAAGACAAAAAGCCTTTACTAACAGGGAAAGAAAGCCTTTGTAGCTGTACATTATTCCCAAAGATGGGAAGGAAGGGGGAACCTAGAAGCCAGCTAAGTTGTATAACCCCAGAACCCTAATAGTTGACATACTTAGATTAGCTAAGTACTCACTTGTAGCCTTGGCTCAAGTGTATAGAATAAACTTACTAACAAACTTATTAACAACTTTAAGGGTACCTGCCTGCAGCTTTGTGCTCATGTTTCGTAAATGAACTTGCTCATTTCCACCATATTTATTTGTCTCTCACCTTAATTCATGTCTTGTGAATGAGGCAAGAATAGAGGCAGGGGAAAGAGCCTCTTGACTTGGATCTCTCTCATCCCACCCATAACATTACTACCTACAGGGTCCAGCCAAAGTTAACGCCTATATGAGTGTGGTGGTTGGTAGGGTAATATATGGGTGTAATAATTTATAGTTTTAATTTGAACATGTCACCTAAAATGTCATATGGTATGTTTGAATGTGATATTGTTATGTTACAGAATTACACTCTTATGATTTTGTAATAAAAGATTTTGTAATTAAAAAGGGGCATTATTTGTGCTATATTTACTACTCATCTGAGACAGTAAGTAAAAAAAGAAGAGCAGATTTTGATTGAAAGATAAGTTCCATTTCAGATATGTTGAGTTTGAGACGCCAGTGGGATATCAAGATGAAACTGTCTAGTATATAGTTCTTTCTGAGGTGTCTCGAGCTAGAGAGAGAGAACTGGGGCTGTGGCTTTGAGAGTCATGAGCGAAGAAGGGGTAGATAAAACTGCGAAAGTACACATGTAGTAACGTGTTATTGAGCACCCATCTACGGGGTGAGCACAGCGCTAGGTGGTATCTTGTTTCAAAAGCCTTTATCCAACCAGGGGTGTCCAGCCTTTTGGTGTCTTTGGACCACACTGGAAGAAGAGCTGTCTTGTGCCACACATTAACTACACAAACACGAACAAAAACAAACAAAAAATCTCATAATGTTTTAAGTAAATTTATGATTTTGTGTTGGGCCATATTCATAGCCATCCTGGGCCGCATGCAGCCTGTAAGCCGCTGGCTGGACACCCCTGAGAGAGTGAACACCCTGAAATAATTGAGGTACAAAGACACAATTTTTTTTTTTAAATCAGGAAAAGTAGAAAAACTCACAGAAAGCCTCACAGGCATGCCACAGAATCAATGTTGACAATTATCTCTTTAACGCTATTTTAAAATGCCACTTACTACTACTTAAATAAGTAACTCATTCTAGTTAAAAACTGTTATGGTTAGTGGGCTTCAAACATAATGTCCTGTGTAAGCTTATGAAATATGGTAAGCCTGAAGCAGCCAGTGTAATCAGCTGATTGTTTAAACCATCACTTAAAACCGTTTATTAAACCATCTTTTTTAATCCTCATACCAACTTCACCAGTCAAGGCAGCTGATACTGATCATCCTTAATTTACAGACTTGGAGACGAGAATGAGGGATATTAACTATTTTCTGCAAGGCATCAGGGTACAAGTGACTGTGCCGTAATAACCAGAATGCAGGTCTGATTACAATGCTCAGATTCTTCCTATTTCACTTCCGCTTTCCACTTCTGTAGTATTGAGCACAGTTTTTCTTTACCGAACCTAGTAGACATATAACCGATTACTTAAAAAGCCAAACTAAAGAGGGTCATCAGAAAGCTGCTATATTATCGGTAGAACAAGAAGCAGCAGCAACGGGGTGATTTTTATTTCCGTTTTAAGATTTACCTTATCCTAAATAAATAGGTAGTTTTAGTTTGTACAGAATAGCAGCGCTCCGAAACAGTGATCCCTGGGATTCGAAAAGGCTAACCCAGAATCTGCAGAGGGAAGTAATGAGGAATCCCTATTACCAGTTTTCCTATCTTAGGGACCAAAAACCTTGCTGACGGAACCGACAGAGCAGACCAGGACCGCCTGCTTCCGGGCTGATGCAGAATAAATGTCGAGGACCAGCTTTGTCAACGAGTTTCTCAGTGGGGGAGAAAGTGCGAGGACACTAGGGCTTCAGGCCTGGAGAAGAAGCGACTAACTCAGGGATCCTACAGAACCACCACTCTCATTTCCAGCGCCCTTTGGGAACCCAGTTAAAGGGCCAGTACCCTCCCCGGCTCCCCTCACTCACTTTTTTGATATTGGATTTGGAGGCGGGATGAAAGTCCTTCTTGCACATGAAATTGGCGAAGGATTTCCCCATCTTGGAAAATAATACAGAGAAAGCAGCCGCTAGACCTGAGAGCAACGTAAACAAACTCTGCCGCCTAACCGGAACTGCGCATTCCGTGCACTGAGGACTTCCGGTTGAAAGGTAACAGCTTCCGACAACTAACAAGTCAATGTCAATGTTTGCCTCTTTCCCTTTTCACTTTGGGTTGCTCTGAGGCCAGGTGAGGTGCGCGCACGGACGAGGGGTGTGCATAGTTGAGGTAGGAAAACGGGAAGCGCAGCGCAATCTGACCCAGGGACCGCTGGGAGGGGTTCCGGGTCACAGCTGCGCGGGCTGCGGTTTGAATGCCCCCAATGGGGTGCGGTGTGCGGCTTGGGCATCGGCTCTTCAGCAAGACGTGTTTGAAGTTCGAACCCTTTACCCCGTGAACTCTGACTCGAGTTACATAAACTGTTCTGCACGGATTTTCTCATATGTGTTATGCAAGTAGTAATTTTTTCTATATGTAGCACGTTTGTGAAGATGTTTGTGAAGATGTTTCTGAAAGCCATTGGTGATAAAGCATATAAAATAGAATGTCAGCTCTACAAGTGCGAGGGCTGTCCGTTTTGTTACCAGCTGTACCGTGCCAGGCGCAGAAAGATGTTCAACAAACATTTGTTGAATGATAAATGCACAGTAGGTGTTAGTAAACGCTCTCAAGGCTTCCCCTCCGAAATGGGCTTACGTGCCCTGCTAACCAGACTGCGTGTTTCCTTTACTTCCCCTACGACCCGTTAGATAGATCAGATCACCTAGTGCAACTTACGGCCGTGAGACTCCAAGGTTTTGAGTGGACGTGGCTGCTGTAGAAGATCCAGCAATCAACTGTTGCGGGGAGGGTGATGCCTTTTGTACGAAATTTACTCGGCTGCCAAATGATAACAATAGCTTTCATTCGAGTGTTTTCTATGTTCTATGTAGTGCAAAACGCTTTACACATTGTCTTATTAAGTACTTATAACAGCCGTGTGAGATAATAGACCCGATGAGGCAGGAGCCAGAGAGAGAATAAATAACCTGCTTTGGGACACAAATAGAAGGCTATCCAAGAAATAAAGGTTGAAATACACACACAAAAAGAACAGAAGCAATTGTGACCTCTCTGTTTCCATCACTGAGGAAAAGAGAAAAACTCTTCGGAGTTTCAGGCTGAAGTTCTTTCTTATTTGAATCATTTTTGTCTTCTGTCTAATGAAACATTTATTAGATTTAAATTTTGTTTTAAGATGTCTGCATAAAACCATTTTAAGTTTTGGGCATTATACAATAAAGGAAGGAAATTATAAAACAATGTGTTCATTCTGGAAGCACAGTAAAAAGTATGAGACACTTAAGTGCTCTAAAATTTAGGATTTAAGATTTTTCTGAATTACAAATGAACCTATAATCTTTTTCTTTTAAAAAAAATATTTTATTGTTATTTTGTTACAGTTGGCCTCATTATTCCCATTTTCCCTCCTCTGCCCAGGGCCACCGCCCACAGGAAATCCCTACCCTGTTGTCCATGTCCATGGGTCACTCATACATGTTCCTTGACTAGTCCCTTTCCCTTTTTTCCACCCTTATCACCCTCCCCCCTCTCCGCTGCTCACAGTCCGTCATGAACACATAATCTTGATAGTAAATTCTGTGAACAGGGTTTACAAATTAGGGATGTGAAATTCCTCCTGGAAATTTGAAATTTTATTGACATCTCTTTGTATTTCTCTGATTCAGTGAGTCTGTTTCAAAGTGTCAGTCTTACCAGTATTATAATCTGTGTATTCTTCTCCAGCTCAAAGGAAACTCCTTCTCAAAGGAGATCCCTTCCTCCTTCCTTTGAGGAAATAGTGGGTACACAATACTGGGACTTTTCTCTAACTTCCAGTGATGAAAATACAAAGTTAATAAGATAGTCTCAGCCCTCAAAGATTTCATAGTTCATTAAGAACTCATATATGGACATAAATGTAGTAAAATATGGTCTTGAAAACAGTAGAACTAGGTATAGGGATTCCCAAATATGGAAATAGTCAAAGGTGAATCAGGGAAGACTTCAGGAGAAAAAGATCTTAGAGGGTACATTTGACCTATAAATAGATTAGAAGAAGGTACTTGTCAATGTCATTTTTTTTAAAGATTTTATTTATTTATTTTTAGAGAGAGGGGAAGGGAGGAAGAAAGAGAGGGAGAGAAAAAGCAATGTGTGGTTGCCTCTCACATGGCCCTCATTGGGGACCTGGCCCACAACCCAGGCATGTGCCCTGACTGGGAATCGAACCGGGACCCTTTGGTTCCCAGCCTGCGCTCAATCCACTGAGCTACACTAGCCAGGGCAGTCATTTCCTTAAAAAAAAATAATAATTTTTAAGTTGATTTTAGAGGGAGAGGAAGGGAGGGAGAGGAAAGGAAAGAGAGAGAGAGAGAGAGAGAGAGAGAGATCAATTTGTTGTTCCACTTATTTATGCATTCATCGGTTGATTCTTGTATGTGCCCTGACCTGGGATCGAATGGACAACCTTGGCCTTTTAGGACAATGCTCTAACCAGCTGAGCTACCTGGCTAGGCTCAATGCAATTTTCTTTTGATTCTTGTACTATAAAAGTCATTCCTAAGTCATTTTCTTACTGATTTTTGTAGTACAGTATATGAAGTTTAAAACGTCAACTTACAGCTTTTTTTAGCTATGGTAATAATATCCCTTAATCATTAAGTAAACTTTTTGTTTTGTATATACTTAAAAGTGATTTTATCTTTTTATTTTGAATCTTTTATATGCTTTTCAGTTAAAAAAATGGAACCTTGTTCCTGTGACACTTTCGTGGCATTACCTCCAGCAACAGTTGAAAATAGGATTATTTTTGGAAAAAATTCAGATAGACTCTGTGATGAAGTACAAGAGGTAGTATATTTTCCCGCAGCAGTTCACGATAACCTGAGAGGACATCTTAAGGTAGGTGAAATACATATTTTGTTAGTAATATGCTTCTTTAAAAATATAAAGTTTTTTTCTATCATTAGCTAGCTATTTGGCAGTTATTATAAAAGTCAGAAATTCAAGAATCTAAATTTGAAAACTAATTTAAATCAGAAGTAGACTCTAGTCTTTTATGATATGGAGGGAGCTGAAATAACAACAACAATAATAGTTAATTCTTTGATCAAATATTTGAATGCTTACTATATGTGAGCATGTTAAATAGAACAGGATTTTAAAACCTGCAGTCAAGCTTAGAGTTTCGTAGAAGAATCGATCTGAAAGCAACTAACTCCATTGTAAAGTGTGATTGTCTAAATGCGAAATTTCAGAGCAGCAAGTTGTGACAGCAGTGCAGAAGGAGCAATTGATTCAGACTAGGGATGAAGGAAGGCTTCACCAGGAGTTTGGGGTTTCAGCTGGGGTTCGATGGACCAAAAGGATTCTGATGGCTGTAGAAAAGGAAAAGTCATTCCAGTTTCTGGAATCACAGCTTTATTGTCTGAGAATAAAATTTTTATTGGGCCCAGTGATAACACTATCAACATGAATTTTATGTAGCCATTTGGTAGAATTAAAGGATTCTTTAAATTTTTTAATTAAAATTCCATTTAACACGGAAATTAAAGTTTTATATTGTACTTTAATTGCTAACATATTTTTTAGATTTTATTGGTCTTCTAATATATCAAATACTAGATGTTTTCTGCATACTAGGCCAGTTTTTCTTTGGTTGTGACCATTCATCTTAAGGCCCCTTCCACTTTTGTCTCTATATTTAAATCTAGCCTATCCTGTAAACCAGTGGTTCTAATTCTTTTCACTGCTGTGGACATACCAGATGGATGGGCTTCTGTGACAATGCCCTGTGTTTAAGGGCTATCACGTGGAAATGATATCACTAACCAAGAAATACTGGACATTGAGATTGAGAACTGCTTCCTTAAGCTTCAACTCATATATCTTCCTTTACAAAATGTTTCAGAATTTCACAATTAGAAACCATCTCTCTCTTGAGCTTCTGTTAGCTCATCTCCCTTTTCTTCATGGCCCTTATACTTTATGTTTTGTTGTATCTTAGTTAATGTACAAATCTTAGTTTCTTACAAGCAAGATCTGTATCTGATTCATCCCTTAGCAGAGTGCTTTATAATAGGAGATGCTCAGCGAATATTTGACTTGAGTAAATCTTCAGGGTCAATTCCAAGTATGTTTTGTGGGTAATGACTTTATTATTGAAAATTTCAATTTAGTTATATTCATTCATCTCTTTCATAATGGTTATGCTTTCTGATTGATTTTTAAGATTCTGGACTTCGACAACATTTATTTTTTGGTTTTATGGTTGTTGCTATGACTTTCTTTACAGTGTACTTACATAGAAATTGATCAAGTTCCTGAAACATATGCTGTTGTTCTCAGTCGCCCAGCTTGGTTATGGGGAGCAGAAATGGGAGCCAATGAGCATGGGGTTTGCATTGGGAATGAAGCTGTTTGGGGAAGAGAAGAAGTTTCTGATGAAGAGGCGCTACTGGGCATGGACCTTGTCAGGTTATTTTTCTGTTATATTTTTTGCACTATAGAACTTATCTAAATTTTAAATTTTGGTGTAACTCTTATATATTTCATTTTTCTATTTTTTTTCTCTTTTTTTTTTGGACTTTGATACTTTATAGTTTGTGTGAAAAATGCTTGAAAGTACTGGCATGCAATGTAAAGACTTTCAAATATCATTAATTGGGAGGGGCTACCTGAGGGTCAGAGATAAAGTAACTTGCCAGTAAATTACCAAGTTGGAACTTGAACATTGATCTATTTGACTCCAAAATCTTTGTTTTCAGTTGCAAACTGACTTCAGGAGGAACAGTTTTAAAGTTGGATTTTAGTTTATCTGTTAACTTGAAGGAATATTTATTTTGAACATAAACATAAAATTTCATGTGCATGAAATTATTTAAGCAACATAATGGGAATTTATTTTTAATCTGAGAACTTTAATATTTTTATTTTAGACTTGGCCTTGAAAGAGCTGATACAGCTGAAAAAGCCCTTGATGTCATTGTTGACTTATTAGGAAAATATGGCCAGGGTGGAAATTGTTCAGAGGGTGGTATGGCATTTAGCTATCACAACAGTTTCCTGATAGCTGATAGGAATGAGGCCTGGATTCTGGAGACTGCAGGGAAGTACTGGGCGGCAGAAAAAGTACAAGGTAGGGACAACTTCTCATCATTTGTCTTAGAATTAATAAATGCCCCCTTAATTTCAGACATTGCATTTAATTGTCTTTCAAGATTTGTAATTCAGTGTAATGAAGGTTGAACTACAGGGGAAATGAAAAAATTTTAAAGAACATACAATGAGAGCACTATAAAGAGCTTTCTTGAAAAGGAGACATTATCTCTTTTTCATATCTTTAACATAAATTTTAAAAATCTGTATATATTTTCTGTATACTGGCTGTTTTTTAGTGCTTTCCCACTTTTTAATAATTCCTTACCATTTCTTTCTCTTTTTAACTTTGGGCTGAAGTGCAACATTTCATCATGTGTGGGGATGGCAGTAAGAGAGGGGAGTGGTGTTGGGTGGAGATGGATGTTTGTGGGGTTAGTGGTTGGAAACCATATGTTGATACAATAGTAAAGTATACAAAAACTGGTCATTGGTATCAGAGTAAAATAACACAATTTGATTGTTTTAGAATGCTTTGCTTTGTTTTCCATGGTTTCTGTGTGATCATATATTCCCCTTATTTTTCAAGTGAGAAAATCCACATATGTGAAGTGAATTACTTAAGGCAGTGAGTGAAAGACTTAGAATTGAAATCTTTCCATCTTGACTCTCAGTTCAGTGTTCTTTCACTATAGTACAGTCTTGTACTCAAGCATGGTCACATACTTCTTGTGTACATGCCTCCTGGGTCTCGTGGTTTTACAAGGGAGATAAGATACACGTGTGAAAATACTAAATGATGTGTGAATGATACGAACACATAGATGCTGTGAACATTTGGACAAGTAAAAGCCATCGTGAGCCGGAGGAGTTCAGAAAGGCTTCAGGAAGGTAGCCTTGAGCTTTGGAGGATTTGGGTGTCATTTTTCACGGACGTTGCCAGTTGTTTTGGTGGACGTTTTATATTTTTGCATGTATGTTTACTAGTACAACAGTAAAAAAATACATTTAATTGAATTTAGACTATTTTTCTTGTTATGATAATCGCCCTGCTTATATCATTAGCACTTTTTATTTTATGAAATGTGCCACATGCAAGAGAAATGAATAAATGTATTCTTTTGAAAAAGATAGGCCCAACCCTGACTGGAGTTGGTTGGGCATTGTTCTGCAAAGCAAGGGGTCAACATCGTTAACCACTAGGGAAAGGCAAACTAAAATCACAACGAGGTATCACTATAGTTCTCTCAGAATGCTTAAGATAAAATATGACAGCACCAAGTGCTTGTAAGAATGTGGAGACTGGATCACTGACACAGGAGCTGTAACAATGTGCAGCTACTCTGGACAACTATTGGGCAGTTTTTGAAAAAACTAAACATGTAGCTACCATAAAACCTAGCAATTGCAATATTGTGCATTCGCCCCAGAAAAACAAAAGCTTACATTCTCACAAGAATCTGTACCTGAATACTTATAGCAGCTTTTTCCATGACGGCCTAAAACGGGAAGCAACACAGATGTCCTTTATCTTGTGAATGGCTAAACAAACTATTGTACATACATACTGTAGAGTACTACACGGCAACAAAAAGGAATGAACTGTTGATACATGTAACAACCTGAATAAATCTTTAGAGAATTATACTGAATGAAAAAAGCCAAAAGGTTATATACTGCATGATTCTAGTTATATAGCATTCTTAAATGACAGTTGTAGAAATGGATAACAGATTTGTGGTTGCCTGCGGTTCATAAGGGGTTTGGGGTGGAAGTCAAGTGAGTGTAGCTATCAAATGGCAACCTGAGTGATCCTTGTGGTGATAAAAATATTCTACATCTTGCCCTGGCTGGTGTAGCTCAGTGGATTGAGTGTGGGCTGGGAACCAGGGGTCCCGGTTCAGTTCCCAGTCGGGGCGCATGCCTGGGTTGCGGGCCAGGTTCCCAGTGAGGGCCACATGGGAGGCAACCATACATTGCTGTTTCTCTCCCTCTCTTCCCCTCTCTAAAAATAAATAAATAAATAAAATCTTTGAAAAAAAATATTCTACATCTTAATATATCAATACCAGTATTTTGTTTGTGATACTATACAAGGTGTTACCATTGGAGGGAACTGGGTAAAGTGTACACAAGATCTCTTCGTTACTTCTTAAAGCTGCATGTGAATCTATATCAAAATAAAGAAGCTTAATTTAAAAGGCAATTCATTTATCTTTTTGAATATGTAATAGATGCCTATGATATACAATTTAGAAGTCTATGTCCACCTTTAAATAGTGATTAAGAATCGTAATGTACAGCCGTGGCTGGTATAGCTCAGTAGATTGAGCGTGGGCTGGGAACCAAAGGGTCCGGGTTCGATTCCCAGTCAGGGCACATGCCTGGGTTGCGGGCTAGGTCCCCGGTGAGGGCCACGTGAGAGGCAACCATACATTGCTGTTTCTGTCCTTCTCTGTCTCCTCCCTTCCCCTCTCTCTAAAAAATAAAAAAAATTAAAAAAAAAAAGAATCGTAATGTACAGATAGCTACATTATGTTAAATATCCCTTTTCTTCTCCCTTTACCTCTTCTTTGAAAACAGAGGGAGTTCGTAATATTTCTAATCAGCTTTCAATAACAACGAAGATCGATCGGGAGCACCCGGACATGAGAAACTATGCTAAACAGAAAGGTTGGTGGGATGGTGCAAAGGAGTTTGATTTCGCGGCAACCTACTCTTACATGGACACAGCCAAGATGACGGTTTCACCAGGCAGATACTGTGAAGGCTACAGACTTCTGAATAAACACAAAGGTAATCATTTAAATAATATCAAAATGAAAAATTATATTTTGTGTGGATATAATATGGGTAGGATCAAAGTGCTTTTGAGAAATTATTCTTAGTATAGATATGGTTTTATTTAAACTATAAACATTGTGATATTGTAAGCTATTTTTTTAAGATGACTGAGTGCTGTATAATTATGAGAAGGTAATGATTCTTTTTTCAAGGACAAGTTTGAATTTATAATTCTTAGACCCTTTTTCAAGTTCTTACTAATGTTCTTAAATCCAAATTGGGATTGCTTTTCTTCTCAAAGTTTATTGAAACATGAAAACAGAGTTCTTGGACTATAGCTGTTGCTTCTTTCATTTATCTTTGATAATATACTTATTGGTTATTTTTTTACACGAGTTATATCTAGACCTAGTCAAAAAGACAAACTGAGCAGATTAAGAATTTCCACTTTACACTCTAAAACTCTAGAAATGCTGAACAAAATATTTAAACATTAAAGATATATATAGCTAAGTTTGGACATAAGAAGGGGAATTCACTAGGTAGCAAATGTGAGGAGAGAACCCATAGTGTTAGCAAGATTTGAGATGTCTTCTTCCCACGCAGTCCTCTTCGTCCCTGTGTCAAAGTGTGTTGGCAGTGGAGGGAAGGTGATTTGGGACCAGACATAAGCTTTAGAGGCTAATTTTAACATTTATGAGAATATAGGTGCCTAGGTGAAAGACCCATTTGGGGAGCAGGAACTGTACTCCTTACCAAGATTATGGTATGAAAAATGCTACTCTGCTCCCTGCCCAGAGTGCCAGCCTGGAACTGGGTCATCTGCTGTCTCAGGCTTTGGGTCCAGAAGTCACTTGTGAGGGACTGACCTCTGAGCTACACATATTTTGTAGGCACAGCTGGGGCCACCTGTGCTATTCTGAGAAACAAACATTGGTTAGGGACTAGTAAACCACACAGGTTCCCAGCATACCTGTATCTCTACAACCACTGTGAGAGTATTTGATATGATAAATATGTAGATTTTTTTACTCAAACTTTCTATCCAAATAGTAAACTTGTTAAAATTAATCTGTATGTAACTGCCACTGAAAACATTTAAGTTTCATGGACATTCAGATGAAAGCTTGTAGTTTCTACATTTACTATAGATAATTTCTACTGTTGTGTCCTGAAGTTAACTGATATTTTTTTCTACATTACCTCACCTGCTGTTAATCTCACCTAGTGACATTTTCATTTCAGTTATTGTAGTTTTCATTTCCACACGTTTCATTTGGTTCTTTTTATATATCTCCAATTATTTTATTCATTATCTTCATGTTTTTCTTTAAACCCTTGAACATATTCAGCATATTTAAAATAGATGTTTTAGCATCTTGGTCTGCAGACTCCATTATCTATAATTTCTGGGTCTGTTTCTGTTGTTTTAATTTTCTTCTGTTTTGGGGTCACATTTTCCTGCTTCCTCATGTATCTAATGTTTTTCTTTCTTTCTTTATTGTTGTTCAGTTACAGTTGTTCTGTCTTTTTCCCCCTTACTCACTCTGACCCAGTCTGTCCCCTTGTGTATCTAATTTTTGATCAGACAGTTGACATTGTAGATTTTATTTGTTGAGTCCTGGCTTTTGTTTTATCCCTCTAAACAGTGTTGGACTGTGTTTTATCAGTTAGTTTATTTATAAAACAGTTTCATCTCTCTTAGGCTTGTTTTTAAGCTTTATAGGGTAGCTCTAGAGTAACCTTTACTTTAGGACTGGTTTATTCCCACTACTTAGGAATGTCATCCTTCTGGAATCTCCACTGGATGTCCTGTATATTAAACAAGATTTCTGTACTCCACTCCAGCTGATAGGAACTCAATAGATTCCCAGCCCTGTGTTAGATTTATGAACTTTTTTTATTCATAGTTCCTGGTAATTACTCTTTCCTTAAAATTTGTTTTTTGGCTTTGTGAAGTTTTACTGTGTATGTGTGTGTATGCAAACCGGTATTCAGGCAGAGAGGCTTATTATACAGATTTTTAGAACTTTTTGTGGGGTAGCTCCTTCTTCTCCAGTGCTCTGCTCTGCAAATTCTAGCCAATAGTGTCAGCCTGAACTTCAGTCTTTGTTTCCTCAACTTAGAGTGATCTTCGGCTAGTCTGCTTCCTCCTCCCTACATTGTGCTCTGGAAATTGCCTCCAACACTGAACTGGATTCAGTATGACGGTAGAGCTCGCCTTGTTTGGTTCCTGTCTTTCAGCAATCATAAGCTTACTCTACCTGTTGTCCAGTGTCCAAAACCAGTTTTCTATATTTTGCCTAGTTTTCTGGTTTTCCTTTTCTAGAGTAGGAGGGTAATTCTGGACCCTGTTGTTCCTTCACGGTTGGAAGCATAAGTCCTATTTACGTTATAGTAAGTGTTTCTTTGCAGTATAGAAGAGAAATACAGTTCTTATCCAATAATATACATTGTTATTATGAACTGCACATAATCACAATTACTATAAAGTCCATTAGAGTTAAATAAATAGGTAATAAGTGTTTTACATTCTTTCTATTATACAGAAATTCTTTTTATATTGTTATATAGGTTTTAAAAGTGTTTTAGTAATATTTGGGGAAATTGAGTTTTTAAATATGGGCTAGTAGTACACTATTAATTTTCCCATATAAAACAACAGACTCTAGACTCTGGCTATTTCATGTCTTCTCAAATATTTTAGATTTAGGTAAGGAGGATGTGTATTTTATAGTAATCACCTATATGGGGGCCTCTATTACCTATGGCCTACCTGGACTCTACCAGAGGAAGATTCCCTTTGAAGATGATTACAAAGAAAGATATTATAAACACATGAGCAAATTCAGTACTAAGAGAAAAACAATTCATAGATACAACAAATGCAGGAAATTCACAAACAAGGGACAATTAGAGCTAACAGAAAGAAGTTTAAAACAGTATGGTTAAAATTTTCAAAGCTATTTGATAATATTAAGGAATTACTATTAAAAAATTCAGGTGTGGTCATTGCATTTGGTTATGTTTCTAAAGTTTTTTTATAGATACATATTGAACTATTGTAGATGAAATTATATGACTGGGATTTCCTTCAAAATGCTTTGGTGGGAGGGGTATTTGATAATTATTGAAGCAGTGATGAATAGATGAGGATTCATTGTATAATTTTTCTAGATTTTTACCTATTTGAAACTTTCTCTAATAAAAAGTTAAAAATAAGATAAAAATAGTCAAAGATATAAAGAAAGGAATACAATCTATAAAGCAAAAGTAGATTATGAAAACCAACTGAGCACCCAGCCAGGCCATATTTATAATTGTTATGTCTTTCTGTTGAATTGGCCCTTTTACCACTAGGAACTATTATTTCTCACTGGTAATACTCTGTGTGTTGAAGTCAATTTTAGCATATCCTTCTGCTTATTGTTTACACGATATATGTTTACTGATTCATTTGCTTTCAAACTATCTGTGTCTTTATATTTAAAGTTCATTTCTTGTAAAAAGCATATAGTTTGGTCTTTTTGAAAAAAACATTTTGATAAGTTCTGCTTTTAATTATATAGTTCATTAATGTTTAAGGTAAGCTAGTTCTGTTTCTAGATAAGATGGTATAAATACATTCCATTTTGTTTCTTCCTCTGATTGTAACCAAAAAATGGGAAATACTCCATGGAGCAGCTGTCTGAGGATTCTTGAAAATAAAAAGGAGCAAGAAATAAGAGAAAGAAACCAAAACTCAAATAGGAATGATCTAACAGTGAATTTCGTAGTTTTTTCCTTCCACATCACTCAGCCTGGCTTCAAATAGTGCGAATCCTGGAAATGTGCACTGGTGTGAACAGAAAGTGGACGCAAAGTCGCATAACATAATGCTGTAATCCAAATGGTACAATCCAAAGTTAGTACAGGCTGGGGCAAAAGTAGATTTACAGTTGTGCGTATGCAAAACACAGTTTATTCTTGTATCGTTAATTTTTATTGTATTATTTTTCATGTGAACAGCTGTAAACCTAATTTTGTCCCACACTGTATATGAAAAGTCAAGAAAATATTAACAACTCAAGGGAAAAGACTATTAACAAGTACTAATGTGTACCAACCAGAAGATGACCTAGGTGTTGAAATCATTAGACAAAGATATGAGAGTAGCTATTTTTAAGGGTGATATGAATGGAAAGGTGGAGTCTCTCAGTGGAGAAATAAAGCTGTAACAAAGAACTGAGTGCAAATTTTATAATTGAAAGACACAACCATTACAGTAAAAAAACTCATTCTTGGGTTCAATAGGAGAATCAAGATGATAGAGGATAGAATCAGTGAACCTGAAGGTGGATCAACAAAGAGAAAAAATGGAAACAAACCAAAACAACAGAGACAGGGGACTGTGGGATATTACCCAAATGCCTAAAAATTCACATCGTTAAAGTCTCAGAAGGAGAGAAGAGTGTGATACAAATACATTTTTTGAATACATAGTGCATGAAAACTCTTCAAAATTGCAAAAAATTTAAAATACAGACTCCGGATAGTTAGTGAACCCCAAACAAGACAAACTCATATCCATGCCTGAATGCGCACACCCCTGAAAGAAAAAGGGAAACAATTCTTGAAAGCAGCTAAGAAAACAACATATAATAGACAGCCTCATTACAAACCATTATGATGTAAGGCAGTGAAACAATATTTTTAAAGCTCTGAAAGAAAAGATCTATCAACCCAGTATTCTATATCCGGCCAAAATATTCTTCAGGAACGAAGGGGAAAGAAAACTATCCTGACATGTAGGAAAGTTAGGCGGCTACTCTGTTGCAGTGGCCCTGTGCTCAAGGAAACACTGGAGACGTGTTTCAGATAGAGGGACTGTGCTGCCTTGGGAAAACACGAAACTTCAGGGGCGAAAGAACCACAGAAGTGGTAAATATTGGGGTAAATATTACTAAGTTTCTCCTCTTGAGATCTTAAAAAATATGTCTGACAGTTAGGCAAAATTTACATTTCTCTCTCTCTTTTTTTTTTCTTTTACAATTTAACCTACTTTAAAAAAAAGATTTTATTTATTTGTTAGAGAGAGGAAGGGAGGGAAAGAGAGTGAGAAACATCAATGTGTGGGTGTCTCTCATGCACCTCCCACTGGGAACCTGGCCTGCAACCCAGGCATGTGCCCTGACTGGGAATCGAACCTTTGACCCCCAGTTCACAGGCTGATGCTCAACCCACTGAGCCACACCAGCCAGGGCTACCTGCATTATTTTTACATCTTTGGTAGTGAACAACGGATTCATCATGTTTTCATTGTTGACTTAACATATCACACAAACAGTTGGAAATAAATCTGCCGTTGACCCTTGAACAACACGAGTTTGAACTGTGCTCCTTTTCCATTTTTATATTTAGTTACTATTAACTCTTAAAAAATAATTTCTAATGTATCTTTGTCCCTTTGTTTCCAAATAATTCCAGAAAAATAACTAATTATTTAAGAAGTTTACTAGTTGGCAGATAACTACTAAAATGGTCAGTCTACTAATAAGAAAATATGATATATCCTCCTTCACTTGAAGGATAAAATAATTCTTTAAATCAGTCAGAAAGCAACTACTCAGATAGATCAATGATTGATACTTGCTTCCCAGGAATTCATTAAACAAATTATGATATGTTAGTTATTTGGTATAGAAGGAAAAAGTGTGTGACAGTGTTTTTAGAATGCCCTAACATCTTTGTTTTTGGTGTATTTAGTATCTTATTTATATTTTGATTTTCAGGAGAATGTCTTATCATTTGAAAAATTTGCTATAAAGTTTTTTTTAAAGATTTTATTCTTAGAGGGAGGGGAAGGTAAGGAAAAAGAGAGGGATAGAAACATCAATGTGTGGTTGCCTCTCATGCACCCCCCAAATGGAGACCTGGCCTACAACCCAGGCATGTGCCCTGACTGGGAATTGAACCAGCAACCCTTTGGTTCGCAGGCCTGCACACAGTGCACTGAGCTACACCAGCCAGGGCTCTATAAAGTTTCTTAATGTTACCATAGTTTATCGTTTTATAAATAGGTTATTTAAACTATATTTTTCTCATGTGGATAGGTCTATAGAAAATGCTAAAATACGTTATTCTAAGGATTTTAGTTTTAGACTAATTATTGGAAAAGTAGAGACAGAAGTAGCAGTTGCAGCAACACCTACTTCCATTTATTAAAAGCATGTCAAGGGCTAGACACTGTGTTAAGTGATTACATTTCATCTTCAAACAACCATGTGAAGTAGGTATTATCTTCATTTTACAAATTAGGAAATTGTGCTCTTCATTTACTTCCTCTATGAAATCGAAAAAAAAAGGTGAACTCTCTTGTCTTTGTATTTCTCTCAGCACCTAGTCTTGCATTAGTGTATTGTGTGTACTTAATAAGTGTTTTTGATTAAAATTTAAAAGGATTGCTTTAAATTGTAATTTGCTTGCAGTTTAACAAAGATTACTGTTGTGTACTTTTTTTGGCAATAAACTTAAGTCCTCAGGACATAAAATTAGCAGATCTTCTTAAAAAATGAAAGCAACACATAATTAAAGTGGAGAGGAAAATGCCAAGAATCCTAAGGTTTATGGTAATTAAACAAAGTGAAGAAAAATAGAAATGATTACAAATTAATTAGGCACTGCATCATAATAATTAATTCTATTTTATTTAACTACAAAATAATTGAATAATATATTTGAAATGCACATATGATTATAGTAATAGATGTATCTGACAGGAAACTTATTTTTTCCCCCAAGTTTAAAGTACAGTTCATCCAGCTTTTTGTTCTTTGCCAAAAGACTAAATGTCTTTCCAGTACTTTTATAGAAAATTGTCTACTAGTACATTATGATTAATTTTTTCTATGATTTGTCTAGATGGAAGAGCTTAGCTCTTCTTTCCAACTATCCCTGTCTGATAGCTATTAACTGTGCTGCATGTATACCCAAATTGTATCTATATTCACTCATGTATTTTAAATAACTAGTTTAAATTGCAATGCAATTGCACCCTGTGTTTTGCATTCATTTTAGTAAATCCTGCCACTGCAGTCTCAGTACTTATTCAATGCTTGCTAGTGGATTACTTATAACTGTCCTGCTCAAGTGATCATATAAGTCCTTTCATTTTGAGAATTGTAGGTTTTGAATACAGAAAACATTTTCATAATACCTACATTATAGCAGCGCTATGGTTCCGACACTGTTTTCATTTAAACTTGCCATTTATAGGAATTTAGATTTGAATCATTTTAAAATCTCACTGGGTGCAGAAGCTATGTGTCTGATAGTGTCTGTGGATGGTGATAGGTGTGGATGGTAGGTTTTTGCTTTAATGTTTAGTTTTAATATTAAGTCTTATTTTCAGTTGCACTTTTTTCCCCTTCTGTATTTTTTTTCAAATTTAACAGAAAGATATTACTCCTGTAACAAGCTATTTATAAATTACTTTACTTTTCTTGAGTTTGAAGTCATAGCTATACTATGGAGGAAATGAAAATTTACTGTTAACATAAAACAGTTGATAGCTTGCATGATTAACTGTGGGTGGAACAATAGATTATTTTATATGAAAGTCAATTTTATTTTAACTTGAAATGTCAAAAATTCACAATTTGTAAGCCTTTTTCTTTTAATTTTTCCCACATATCATGGGAATAGGGGAAATTGTTGCTTTTCATACTCTCTTTGTCTTTGTGAATTATTTTACTTATTTATTCCTTTACTGTCATTGTATAGGATTTTAGGAGAGAGGAAACAAATACCTGTGGTCAACCAACTATGTTAAATGAAAATCATTTGTTTCCTTAGATTTAATTTTAATACAATAATTAAACATTTCCATATAAAGTATCTGAAAATATCTGATCACAAGACTGTATGTTTTTTTAAAAAACTGTACTTGTTACAGTATGAGTCTACTACGTTCATTACTGTTACAGGCATACCTCGGGTGTATCACAGGTTTGATTCCATACCAACTCAAGAAAGTGAATATCACAATAAAGTGATTCACACCAGTTTTTGGTTTCCCAGTGCATATAAAAGTTATGTTTACATTACACTGTAGTCTATTAAGTGTGCAATAGCATTATGTCTAAAAATTAATGTATATACCTTATTTAAAAAAACTTTATTGCTAAAAAATGCTAAGTATCACTTGAGCCTTCAGAGAGTCATAATCTTTTTTCTGGTGGTTGCCACAAATCTTCAGTTTGTAAAAACCAAAACATTTGTGAAGTGCAATAAAACAAGGTATGCCTGTATTAAGAAATTGATACTACTTGAGGGTAACAAGAGACTGGAGTATTTAATAAATGGGGGGTATAATAGAGTGGTTAAAAGCGTAGAGCTGGACTTCTGCTTCTGGTTTTGAAGGAGTTGCTAGTAGTAGTCTAACCTCCCCCCAAGAATAACTATGAAAAGTGGAGGAATAAAACCTACTGTTTGAAAGCATGAGTGAACACCCAAAATAGGACATGAGAGGTCTAGATCCAGGAGATTGAGAAAAGACTGTCTATACGTTGAATAGAAGCTGACTTTCTAGTCACAATTTCTCCTTAAAGCAATTGTTGACTTCTAAATAGCACATTATAGGATGAGATACTGAGAAACCAAGCAGAAAGCAGTTGGTAAGAGCCTACAAAGCTAAGTATAGATTTCAGCAGTCTCATGATGCTTTAGGGACAAAAATTGAATTTAATTGCCTACCAATAAGAGGCCTGGGAAATGCCCCAGGCTTTTAGACCCCAGAAAGGATACATCTTAGAAATAAGAACAAACAGGGTATAAACCAGTCTTAACTCGATCAATAGGTAATATGCCTATATTTTATCTGCTTCCCAGAAGACAGTTAAATCTGTTCTGGAGAAAAATATCATTCAGAGTCTCTACAATTTTCATGTACAGTGTCCCAACATTCAATAACAAATTATGAGACATTCCAAGAAATTGTTCCAAATGACTGAAAACCAAGGAAAAGCATACAGAAATTGACCCGTGGGTTATCCACACATTAGCTTTATTGAACACAGACTTTCAAATGGGTATTTGTATGTTCAAGAAAATTAGATAAAAAGATGGAGAATTTCAACTGTAATCTATAAAATAGAACCAAATGGAAATAATAGAACTCTAAAATTATAGTAAGTGAAATTAAGAACTCAACAGGTTGATTTAACAACAGATTAGACAGCAGAAGAAAAAAAAAGAGTGAACTGGAAGATCAGTAGAAAAGATCTTGACTAAAACAGATATATAAAAGTTTGGAGAGTGTCGACAAGGGTGTGAGAGGCATATGGGACTCGGTGAAAAGGTTTCACATCTGCGTAGTTGAAGTCCCAGCAGGAGAGAGAGAATACGGAGGGGCAAAAGCAATATTTAAAGAGATAGTGGCCAAGAATTTCCCCAAACTAAAAAACATCATTAAGCCACAGCTTCAAGAAGTTCTACAAATCCCAAGAAGGATGAATAAAAAGAAACCATACCTGGTACATCATAGTAAGATTGCTAAAGGGGGAAAACAGAAAATCTTCAAAACAGCAGAGGAAACCCTGGCTGGTGTAGCTCAGTGGATTGAGCGCAGGCAGGGAACCAGAGGGTCCCAGTCAATTCCCCATCAGGGCACATGCCTCGGTTGCAGGCCAGGTCCCCAGTGAGGGCCATGTGAGAGGCAACCATACATTGCTGTTTCTCTCCCTCTCTGTCTCCCTCCCTTCCCCTCTCTAAAATAAAAATAAATAAAATCTTAAAAAAAAAGAAATTTATAAAAAAAAACAGCAGAGGAAAAAATGTATCTTCAATGAAACAAATATGACTGACAGCTAATTTTTCAACAGAAGGTAAGAGAATCCAGGAGACTGTAAAATGACACTTTTAAAGTGATAGGGAGAAAATAACTGTCAATTTAAAATTTTATACCCGGGGAAAATATCCTCCAAAAAATGAATTTAAAATACAACTGAGAGAATTCATCACCAGCTAATTGGCACTAAAATACCAAGGGTCATTTGTCAGGCAGGAAAAATGATCTCGGAAAGGAGCAAAGTAAGCAAGAGTGCATGAAGAACAACGGAAACAGTAAACACATGGATAAAACTACATGAATGTTGACTGTTTAAAGTAATAATGATGTCTGATCAGTGGTCACAGCCACACTGTCATGCATGGATTTTAAGTAGTGCTGAGATTATGCTCCCTACAGGCTGCTCCTGGCCAGTGACAAAGTATCAGAGGCCACGGCAGGCACATTACTGGGATGCATAAGGCTCCTCTGGGGGCTGACTTGGGTCAAGATCCATGATAACCTTGCCAAGCTTTCCTTAGATGGGATGGCAGCCTAGTATATTTCCACCTGACCTTCATCTCCTCTCTACTAAACCCAGGTTCCGACTTGTATCACAGTTTCTCGCACAGGCCTTTTCCCTAATAAAATCTTCGTTATTTAATACTGTGTGGTGGATCTGCTTTTCAGAAGACCCAGATGAATGCAGTAGAATTAAATGTGTGAGAATAGCACAAAAGATAGGTAATGATAATTATTGTAAGATCTTGGTGTTAACTGATAAAATGGTGAAGAAGTGATTTAAGGCAGACTGTAATAAGTTAAGAGAAGTTAATAAAACAATAAATGAATGCATAAATAATAAGCTAAAGCATAGAAATAGAATAATAAATACTTGAAAAATTCAAGGGGAAGAAAGGAGAAAAAGGGACAAAGTATAGTCGGAATGAATAGAAACTAATAATAAAATGGTTGACCTTGTTCCACGTGGAATTTTTTCTTATACAGTTCCTAGCACTGATATTGTGCTTTTAGAAAGGTCAATTTTACTGTATCAGAGATGTATCAACATCTCATATTTATAGTTTTATTTTGTAAATTAAAATATTGGTTCATCTGGAATTATTTTAAAATAATGAATGATTAGGACTCTCGCTTTTTTCCCCACCCCTCAAATGATTTGCCAGTGATCTCAGCACCACATAGTCAATGAATTCTTTTTTCTCTACTGATTTGAAATGCCAACCAACTTTATCAAATATAAATACCTAAGTACACCCAAGTATAAATTAGATTACTGTGTTTTGTCCAGTTTTGTTTAGAACAGTATACGTGTACATAGTAAGTGTTCAGTGCTTGTTGAGCCAAAGAGTGAATTTACAATACTGTTTTTTTTTATTTTTTACTTCATTTTTTAAAAGATTTTATTTATTTATTTTTGGAGAGAGAGGAAAGCAGGGCGAAAGACAAAGAGAGAAACATCAATGTGTGGTTGCCTCTCACACGCCCCCTACTGGGGACCTGACCTAGCCTGCAACCCAGGCATGTACCCTAACCGGGAATCAAACCAGCGGCCCTTTGGTTCGCAGGCTGGCACTCAATCCACTGAGCCACACCAGCCAGGGCCTGTTTTTTTAAAATGTGGTGAAACAAATACCTCCTATTACTGTTTTTTTGTTTTGTTTTGTTTTTTTCAGACTTTTCCTGGCAATCCTTGAACGTTCGTTTTTCCAAGTAAATTTTACCATAAGCTTAAATTTGATTGGAGTTGAATTAAAACTGTAGATTATTTTTAATGAACTATAGAAATGATCCCTGAAAGTATAGTCTTTGTAGATTATTTTTAGAGGAGACTTGACATCTAGTCTACTGCCTTTCTGTGGTTGTTCATTTATTGAAAATTTCCTTTGTGCTCCTAAGTAGACTTTTATAGTTTTATTTATTTAGGTTTTCTATATTGACTTTTATTTTTCATTAAAGAAATATTTTTGTGAGAACTTACTCTGTGCTAGGCATGGGGCCACATAGCCGCAGACATGTTTGATATGGGCCGTGGCCTTTTGAAACGTAGTGACTAGTAGAGGGGAGGGCACAGGCACGTAAGGAATGTTATTGTTTGCCATTTAGTTGCTTTTAATTTTTGCCACTGTAAATCCTGTTGCAGTGAACATCTTTGCTCATGAAGTTTGTGTTTCAATGTCTCTAGTAACAACATCTCTATTTCTCTTCTACAGACCTTAAATAAATTGTTCCTTAAATAAAATGAGGAATTCTGCCCGGCTGGTGTGGCTCAGTGGATTGAGCGCGGGCTGGGAACCAGAGGGTCCTGGTCCGATTCCCAGTCGGGGCACATGCCTGGGTTGCGGGCCAGGTCCCCGGTGAGGGCCATGTGAGAGGCAACCATACATTGCTGTTTCTCCCTCCCTTCTCCTTTCTCTGAAAATAAATAAATAAAAAATCTAAAAAAAAAATAAAATGAGGAATTCTTTTAAAAATTTCAAATTGTTTTAATAAGTTTTGTATGTAGATCTTGTATTCTGTGACCTTGCTAAACTAACTTACTTCTAAAAGTTTTTTTTTTTTTTTGCAGATTCCTTGGGATTTTCTAAGTAGACAATCATGTCATCTGCAAATAGAGACAGTTATAATTGTTCCTATCCAGTCTGTGTGGGTTTTTTCCTTGCCTTATTGTGCTAGCTAGGACTTCTAGTAATATACTAAGAACGGTGAGCCCAGGTATCCTTGCCATGTTCTGAGTCGTAGGGGGAAAGCATGTAGTCTTTTACTATTAAGTATAGCGTTAGCTGTAGCTTTTTGTAGATGCATGTTATCAACTTTATTTAGTTTCCCTCTATTCCTTGTTTGCTGAGAGTTTTTATTATTAATAGATGTTGAAGTTTGTCCAGTGTTTTGTTATTGTCAGTTAATATGTTTTTTTCTCCTTAAGTCTATTAATGTGTAAGGTTACATTGATCTTTAATATTGAACTAATCTTGCAATCTTGGAATAAATCCAGCTTGGTCTGGTATATAATTTTTATATATTGCTGGGTCCTATTAATAATGTTTTGTTGTTTTTGTTTAATATCTGTATTCATGACAGATATAGGTATGTTGTATAATTTTGTTTTGTTTGTATTGTCTTTGTTTGGTTTTGGTATCAGGGTAATATTTGCTTCATAAAATGGGTCAAGAACTGTTTCCTCCTTTTTTACTTTCTCGAAGAGATTTGTGAACTGGTTATTATTCCTTAGACGTTTGATAGGTCTTTGCAATGAAACCATCTGGGCCTGCAGATTTCTTTCCTGGGAATTTTATTTCTTTTTTATTTTCATTTTTAAATATATTTTATTGATTATGCTATTTCAGTTGTCCAAATTCTTCCCCCTTCCCTCCCTCTGCCCAGTACCTCCCTTCGCCCCAGCAATCTGCCCCCTTAGTTTATGTCCAGGGGTCATGCATATAAGTTCCTTGGCTTCTCCATTTCCTATACTATTCTTAACCTCCCCTTACCTATTTTGTACCTACCAACTATGCTTCATTTTTTTTTAAGATTTTATTTATTTATTTTTAGAGGAGAAGGGAGGGAGACAGAGAAGGAGAGAAATAGCAATGTATGGTTGCCTCTCACTTGGCCCTCACAGGGGACCTGTCCCGCAACCCAGGCATGTGCCCTGACCGGGAATTGAACCGGGACCCTCTGGTTCCCAGCCCGCGCTCAATCCACTGAGCTACACCAGCCAGGGCCCAACTATGCTTCTTAATCCCTGCACCACTTTTCCCCATTCTCCCCTTCAAATGATAACCCTCCAAATGATTTCCAAATCTGTGATTCTGTTCCTGTTCCAGTTGTTTGCTTAGTTTGTTTTTTTAGATTCAGTTGTTGATAGTTGTGAGTTTGTTGCCATTTTAATGTTCATAGTTTTTAACTTCTTTTTCTTAAATAAGTTCCTTTAACATTTCATGTAATACTGGCTTGGTGATGATGAACTTCATTTAGCTTTACCTTGTCTAGAAAGTACTTTATCTGCCTTTCCATTCTAAATGATAGCTTTGCTGGGTAGAGTAATCTAGGTTGTAGGTCTTTACTTTTCATCACTTTGAATACTTCTTGCCAGTCCCTTCTTGCTCCCAAAGTTTCTTTTGAGAAACCAGTTGATAGTCTTATGGGAACTCCTTTGTAGGTAACTTTCTGCTTTTCTCTTGCTGTATTTAAGATTCTTTTTTTTTTCTCTTTTATAAAAAAGATTTTATCTATTTTTATTTTCAGATAGAGGAAAAGGGAGGGAGAAAGAGCAATGTATGGTTGCCTCTCACATGGCCCTCACCAGGGACCTGGCCTGCAACCCAGGCATGTGCACCAACTGGGAATCCAACCAGGACCCTCTGGTTCCCAGCCCGCGCTCAATCCACTGAGCTACACCAGCCGGGCTGTATTTAAGATTCTTTATCTTTATATTTAA
Source organism: Micronycteris hirsuta (assembly GCA_004026765.1). Taxonomy (NCBI): domain Eukaryota; kingdom Metazoa; phylum Chordata; class Mammalia; order Chiroptera; family Phyllostomidae; genus Micronycteris; species Micronycteris hirsuta. Next base: position 45,757 of record PVJI01004301.1, read on the forward strand.
TCTTTGGCATTTTAATTATGAAGTGTCTTAGTGCATTTCTCTTTGGGTCCAACTTGTTTGGGACTCTCTGTGCTTCCTGGACTTGTATGTCTGTTTCTTTCACCAAATTGGGGAAGTTTTCCTTCATTATTTTTTTAAAATAAGTTTTCAGTATCTTGCTTTTCCTCTTCTCCTTCTGATATCCCTATGATTCAGATGTTGGTACATTTGGAGATGTCCCAGAGTTCTTTATATTACCCTCGTTTTTTGTTTTTTTAAATTCTTGTTTCTTCTTGCTGTTCTGGTTGAATGCTCATTTCTTCCTTGTATTCCTAATTGTTGATTTGAATCCTAGCTTCCTCCATTCACTGTTGGTTCCCTATAGATTTTTCTTTATTTCACTTAGTGTAATCTTTATGTTGTTGCCGTACTCAATGAATTCTTTGAGCATCCTGATCACTAGTGTTCTGAACTTTGCATCTGCTAGGTTGGTTATCACTGTTTCATTGAGTTATTTTTCTGGGATTTTGTTCTGTTCTTTCATTTGTAGCATATTTCTTTGTTTTCCTATTGAATGAGTTTTGGTAGTGTGTGCTTTTCAAACAATTGGTGTCTTTCTTCTAAGTTGTCAATGTATGTGTATGTATAGAGTTGTTCGTAGTATTTTCTTATTATGCTTTTAATATCATCAGGGTTTGTCCTGATACCCCTGTTTTATTCCTGGTATTGATAATGTAATTTGTGTCTTCTCTGTTTTTCTATTAGTCTATCTAGAGGTTTGTGAATTTTATTGATCTCTTCAAAGAACCAGATTTTTGTTTCATTGATTTTTCTTTATTCTATTATTGCTTTCAATTTCATTGATTTATGCTTTTATCTTTATTATTTCTTTTTCCTACTTGCTTTAGGCTTATTTTGCTCTTTTTCTAGTTTATTAAGGTGGGATCTTAGGCTACTGATTTCCACACTGACTTTTAAGTTTTTCTCTGGAGAAATATATATATCTTTTGCTGGTAATGTGAATGGGATATTTTTCTATTAAATTTTCTAATTGGTTGTTTTTGATCTCTGAGAAAACTGTTGAATGTTTTCATTTACTTAATAGAACACTTTATGGATATGCTATTGCTTTTATAGTTTTACTATCTATTCTCTTGGGTTTTTCAGGTAGGTAATTATGTGTCTGGTCCTATGTTAATTTTCTAGTAGAATTATACTTTTAGAGATGTAAACATTGTACAAATATATAAAATTAGGCCATGTAATAAAAATGGGAAAATGTACTTTCTAAAAAATGACCTCATTTTATTCATATATCAGCTGGTTAATGAAGCAAAGATTGTAGAAAGCTGTGATAAATAGAAGGAAAGATGTCTATTTTATCTGAGTTTTTCAGTTTGATACCCCAAAGTTACAAGGGTTGCCTAGGGAAGAAAAAGTAGTTTTGAATATAAAGATGATCACTGATGAACTGTCTACTTATAAAATTAGTCCTCATTCAAACCTCTTTCCCTAGTTAATACTGTTTTTCTTCTACATTACTGTCTGCACTTTTGTTTGTTAATGATTATTCAACAACACAAAATAAAATGCAAACTGAAAGTCTTGTAAAAGAGGCAAGTAATTTTGGATAACCACTTAAGTCAAATACAAAGCTATTGACAAAAAATGGACAGGGAGTTATACTTACTAAGAACTGAAGAAAAAACTGAGTACAGTAACATGACAAATTGCTTCAAAATAAAATGATTTGAATATTAAAGAATTAAGACAGGAATTTGAGAAATGTGATGAAGTCCTCCAATATATTTGCAAAAATTATCTTTATGATCATGCTACAATAGTTTAATAAAGTTGCATCCTTTACCATTTTGTTGGAAAAATATACTTGAGCCCTGGCTTGTATGATTCAGTGGATTGAGCGCTGGCCTGTGAACCAAAGGGTTGCCAGTTCAGTTCCCAGTCAGAGCACATGCCTGGGCTGCAGGCCAGGTCCCCAGTAGGGGGCACACAAGAGGCAGCCACACAGTGATGTTTCTCTCCCTTTCTTCTCCCTCCTTTCCCCTCTCTCTAAAAATAAATAAATAGAATCTTTAAAAAAAGAAAAATATACTTGATTCTTTCTTTGTTCTATGAATTAACATATTTAAAATTTAACAAATTTTGTCAACTATAAGCTTATATAAATTCATTTTTGTAATATGTGTGTTTCACATTAAAGACGTCATCCTTTGTCTCCATGATTTACCATGAAATTTTGGTTCTCATTTTAACTATGTTGCTTTAAGTGGCTATTTTCTGGTACCAATTTTTTTTTCTGGTAATGAGAATTTCTTGTATTTATTCAAAGGAAAGCTTTTAAACCTGTTCTGAAACTCTTGAGGAAGGATTCTTCTTGAATTGTTAACTGTGCTTACCTCAGCTGAAATATGACTCAGGGGACCTTCACTCTTTATATTCACAAATGTACAAATCTGTGCCTGTGTTTTATCAGTATCTGTCCATCTGCTTATTTTTCTCTTCATTGCCTAGAACAGTTTCTGGCATTAAAAGGGACTCAATAAATATTTGATGGATTAATGAAAAGTAAACAGAAAAATCCCATTACTGTATTTAGAGACTTTATACTCTAGTGGTAGAGCTGGGACCAATGTAGACGAATGGTCGGGAATGCCTGTAGATGGAGAGGAAAAGGGCATTTAAGGTGCACTTAGTAGCAGGTGTGCCTCTGAAGGAGTTTGAATTTGATTCAGGAGGAATTGAGAGTCATACATTTTGGAGAAGATAATTATGACATATGAGAAGAAGTTTTGGCTACTTTTGGAGGACTGAATTGTGTAGGGTTAAGATTATTCATCTTATCAAGATGTAGTTCTACATCTTTGACTATGGATATGAGTAGAAAGGAGCAGACATGACTGAAGGCTTGAGAGGCTTTCAAAATTTTTTGATGGAAACACCTTCCATATACGGAATTCTGAGACTCTCGGTAACCATGGACTTATTATGTTGGCTAAAGAAAAAAAAAAGATTTAAAAAATTTTTCTTAGAAAAATCTCCTTAAGTATCAAACTTTACTTATTAAATCAGAAGTAGAATATAATACCATCTGTGTTTATCATACACAATGGACACATAAAATTTTATAGTCTTGCATAATTATGCACATACAAATTCCATTAACCAATAATGTCTTTCACATGTCTCCATTCCTGCAATTCATACTTTTAAATAAGAGTATTAATTTCAGGCACAGAAATTATTACAGAAAAAATAATTTGTTATTTTGTAAAGAACATCTTGAATTGGAACCTAAGGACAATATTCTCTTAATAGTTGGTTCCCAGAATGGATAAACTCATAATATTGATATCATCCATTCATTGCTAACTAAATACACCTTAAAATTTTTTGTAAGGGCAGTGAGCTTGAATGTAATTTGCATTATTGATTCCTTCTATTTAGGAAGTTACTTAGATTTTTTATGTGCTATAATGATTTTGAGAGTATTTATTTCATATTTAAAAAATACTTTTCTTGCAATAGTGGAATAGTCTAATCTAACAGTTACGATGCAAGGTTTGTCTACAGTCAGCCTCTTAATTTACACCTAGACCAATATTGCATGTTATATATCACCAGTAAAGGAAGTTTAGTTCATATTTGCAGGATACTAACTTGCAAATTTATCTATATTTGATGGTTTTAAAAATTATTTCCCTAGGAAACATAACTTTTGAAACAATGATGGAAATTCTCCGAGATAAACCAAGTGGCATTAACATGGAGGGAGGTTTCCTGACCACTGCAAGCATGGTTTCCATTTTACCTCAGGAGTCCAGCCTTCCCTGCATTCACTTCTTTACTGGGACTCCTGATCCCGAGAGGTAAAGTCACAAAATACTATAAACCAGCAAGGGGTCAAGAGGTAGTGTTGAGTCTTTAGTCTGTTGATTGTATCAGGTTAAATTTTTGTTACACAAATACAAAAATAATTTTTGGATGCATTTTCTGTTCAGGATTTAGTCTGCCATTTCCATATATGCATAATTGCCATAACTATTCTTATTTTTGCTGGAAGAAATATTAATAGTTTCTTGTATGCAGTCATTCCTACATCCTCTTCTCCTAAGTATATTTAATTAACATTGTCAAGCAAAGAAAGTAGATAGATTTTCTTATGCAGGTTTCAGTATTATATTAGATGATTAATCAGAGTTAATAAAAAGAGTGAATGATGTAATGTGCTAGATTTAGATGGATGCTTATGCATTCATACCTAGAAAATACATGCATGTAAAACTTAAAAATATCAATAGTTCAGCTTTAGTAGGATTTGTATAGACTGTCTTGATTTAAGTCATTAGTATCTCTCACAAAACTTAATGCACTTTACATTCAGAAGTGATCTTATATTCACTCTCTTGCAGTGTTATAGTCTTTCATATTATTAAAGATATTTTCAAGAAAATGGAATGAACCCTGTGAACCCTTGTTAATCTGCTGCTGATTTTCATCCAAAATCTTAATCCTCAATCCATAACACTGAGAACTGTTTTTACCCTCCAATTACGACGTTTGCAGCAGAAAATGATGGACTGTAATTTCACTTGACACTGTTCACATGCCAGGCCGTTTGTTACGTTTGTGGAAATAAGGCTAAATAAAGCGTGGTTTCCTGCCCCAAAGGAGATTCCAGGGTACCAGGGAAGACAGGCATGTCTGTCACTAGTGTGACAGAAACCTTTTAGTATGTAACAAATTAATAGAAACTACTAACTAGGGGGAGGCTTACAAGATTCAGAATAGTGTTGAATATTTTTATATCCCCACATGACAATTTAATAAAAGACTTTTTCTTCTAGATCTGTTTTTAAGCCTTTCATATTTGTGCCAAATATTTCACAACTATTGGACACCAGTTCACCCACAATTGAATTTGAAGATCCAGTTAAAAAGAAGCCACATTTTAAGATTAAGCCTGACAGAAGACACCCACTTTACCAAGAGCATCAACAGGCATTGAAAATAATAGATAATAAAGAGGTATGATTAGATTACATTTTATGTTTTATCATTAGAATAGTTTAAAATGTGAATCAGTCTGTATTTTGAATTTTCGTTTTCTTCACCTCCATATACAAATAGGTTTAAAAAGTATAGGTTTAAAAATAGTTTAGATGCTTAGACTATGGTAGAGCTCTGTTATTTCTTATCTTTGGTTAGAAAATGGTTAAGAATATGTTGTGAATCTTCTGGAGGTTTGTAGTATATTAAACATAATATCAATAGCTACTTGTTACTGAGCATTTATTATACACCAAACACCATGGTACTATTATATGAAATATTTCATTTAACCTTCACAACCTCTTTATGAGGTAGGTACTACTATCATCTCCATTTTACTGATAAGGAACCTGAGACTTGGAGAGTCTAAGTAGCTTGCTTAATATATATCTCACACCAACAATTACAAAGCCGCTGGAGGGCAGTTGACCTGGTCTCTTACATAATGGTCTTAAGCATGCAGCCTCAGCGTAATTTAATTGAAAGTGCTTTAAGATTTCATCTTCTTAAAATAATACTAATGAGTTGGAGTTTTAAAAAAAGTAAAAATGCTTCTCATTTAAAAATGTAACGATTATAGAAGATTAACATACCACCCAGAATCTTATCTCCAGAAAATAGGGGGGGCAGATAGGTAGACAAATAATTCGATACTATCCACACCTCTTCTGCCCTCTTCCCTGTCTTCCCCAGAGATAAAAAATAGATTAGAAGGAAATGGAAGGGCTGCCTAAAGGCTTTTAACAGAACCATCACCTGATTCCCTGCAATAGGAAAAGATTGGCCATTTCATACATTTTCTCACCTGTTTCTCCCAACTTCTCATTTTTATTGCCTGTAATATCTTTCACTTCATCAAGGCATATGCATTTACATTCTATCTGCATTAAGTGAATTACATGCTTTTTCCTCTGGGCAATTGTGCATTTACTTTTGTCGTCAGTATGTTTGCATAGCTGACATGCCTCCCCCGTCCTCATTCTTGCTTGTGCTTAAAGTGGAGAGCTCTCTCCAGACCTCCTATTTGCTATGAACTCTTGCTTTATCTGGGCCCGGTTTGTTTTCACTCCCGATCTACAGCATAAACACTTTCTGGAGCCTGGTGGCATGGGGTGAGCAGCAGGTATTTTGTTGCAAGAGCCCACTATGTGCTGACAAGGGCCCAGTCTGTTGGTCCCTGGTGTCATTCACTCCCTGGGCGTGGCTTGTCCTCCAGACTCAGCACAGTGCTATGAAGCAGATGAGCTCTCTGGTTTTTCTTGCCTTTGCTCCAGTTCCTCAGTGACATGTTTCTAGAGCATCCGCTCCGGAGGGGTTTTTCCTCACTCCTCGCTGAGTGGCCACCCCACTGTGCACTTTGCTTGTGATAGTTCTTTAGAGTTGTCAGCTTCCTTTCTCCCTCAGTACTGCTTCTGGAGGTGAGTTTTGTAGATTTATGAAATGTTTGTTAAATGAAATTGCTGATTGGCTTTTTTCTAAGTAGTGCTGAAATAAAAATTTAAAAGCTGTTACTATTTTAGACTTTACTTAATGGGCATGAAATATTGATTGACAACATAAAGTAGTGAAAGGACAGTAGAATTTAAGGGTAGAAGTGACAAAACGCTGGGTTCTAGTCCTGGTTCAGCAAATACCTACTTTTGTGTTTTAGGGACAGTCAATTCTACTTGCAGTTTTAATTTACATTTCCTGATTACTAATGAGGTTGAAAATTTTCTCATTTGTTTATTGGCCATTGTTATTTCCTCCTAAGACTTGCCTATTTTTTTCCTTAGCCTATTTTTTAATTGACTATTAGTTGTTTTTGTCTTTTGCCTCAAAGAGGCAAACTGTGTGAATAGTCTTTGTTACATTTCAAATTTTTAATATCACTTTGTTGTTTGACTTTTTTGTCAGACAAAAATTGTTCATTTAGTCAATTACACTTGTTAGCATCTTGTTTGCCTTTAAAGCCTCTTGATATCATGCTTCAGAAGGCCTGCCCGACCTCAAGGTCACCATAACTTCTGTATTTTCTGCCAGTATGTATATATGTGTTTGAAAAAAAATTTAGTTCTGTAATTCATCTGGAATTTATTTTGATGTATACTATGCAGTAGGGATTCTAACTTTGTTTTCCAAAGAAGTGAACAATTATTCTAATATCATTTATAGGCAAAATGTATTTTTTTCTCCACTGACATGAAACGCATTTTCTTCAGGAAAAAAATGCATACAGTTTCATATTGAAGTCTATGTTAAGGTTAAATATCTTTGTTTTGTGGAGGTCTGCCCCATAATGGTTCAAATTTTAAAAATTATGCTCACTTTCTACTAACTTTCTTATCTTTGAGTTGCTCCTTCCCTTGAACATTACTGTTCTATTTCCTTTGTTTAATTTGATAATATGGTTTTTAAATATAGAAGATCCATATTCATAAAAATATCTTAGCCTAAATTTTCAGCAGCATTTCCATACATAATTAATATCAGATTTTCAACTGCCCTGTTTTTTCTTTTAGTTTTCTTGCTTATAGACTAATCCTACATAATTATTCTTGTCTTTCTATTAAAAATAACTAATAATTTGGGGTTAATACATTAACTCAATCCAGAGCAATGATTTTTTTCCAAGAGAATTTTATTCCTTCTATATCTAAAGAACAGGAGGAGGGGAACCAAATCAGAAGTCGAAAACAGAATGAACAAACCTTGTCTGTGGAGGTTGTTTGGAATTTGGTTGGACTTGTGTATTTGTATGTGTTTATTTATTTTTATTTTTAATTGTTCAGGAAAAAGCCAAAACAATGTTGGACAACATGAAGAAACTGGAAAAACAACTATTCAAAGAGATGGAATCAATCCTTCAAAACAAACATCTTGATGTGGATAAAATTGTTAATCTTTTTCCTCAGAGTGCAAAAGATGAAATTCAGATTTATAAGTCAAATATGAGTTCTTAATGATCATATAAATGGTCAGCAGTCTTCCTCAGAGTCAGAATCAATCACCTTGGTAAATGATATAAGCCTAGTATGAGCAAATATGATATTCTTTAATAGCATTCAAGTGATAGCTTGACTATAAAAACTGCATGTAATTGCTGAAATACTGAGAAAGAAAATAATATTGGAATTAAACACATATATCATGGGATAGCCAGTTATTACATCAGGTACTGGCCTGTGTTATTTTGTTTGTAGCTATAATAATTTTTTACAAATCACCCATATTCAATTCTGTATAAAGTATGAAACATTAAAATAATGCATGGATTTGTTTATTATAATTATGTACTATCCTCTCAATTATGAGAAAGATTTTTCTTTAGTAATGAAAAATATTGACTCACATAGTGAGTTTTTTTGGTGTGTGTGCTTTAGGCAAATATTAACCAGTTCTAACAAAGTATTCCAGTTTACACATTAAATCTTATTACAGTGTCTTAATTCTGCCAATGTGCTTTTATTAAACTTAAACATACTCTTTGTCCAGAATTGAGTGACTGGTAAGCCTTTAGCTCTAATTATCTAGCTTCTCTTTTTTGGCCATACTCTTTAGTAGGCTTTTCTGTTAATATTTTTAGAAGAGCTTGTCTGGGAGATTAGGAAATAGGATAGGGAACCGAGACCATAGGAGATACCATTTCTGTCTCAAATTTCTCTCATCTTTTACTTCTGTTCATGCAGTGAAAAGAGAAACAGAAAGGCAATAGTAACGATAAAATAGAATTATTAGTGTATTATGAACATTAGGAACATTTTAATATATAATGTATTGTGAACGTTATAAATAAATAATATCTACCCAAAGCTTACAAAACTTTGTTAATTTACATAGAGATTACCAGGTAAGAATCAAAGTTGCAAATATAAACAAAAGAAAAATCTAACATAAAGTAACAATATTTATGGGTTTCTAGAAATGTCCATTTTACATATTTGATTACATCATATTTATTAATTGCTATCATTGCAACTAGGATTATTACTAAGGTAGTGGATCATTATAGTTAAAGAGTGCCTAGGAAATTATTTTTAAAGCTTCTCTCATAAAAACTAGAATCTGACTGCTGCCATTAAAGAAAAGATATCTGTCTCAAGTCCTCAGCTCATTCTGTTTGCCTCACATGTGATTCAGTGACAGGTTTTCCCTAAATCATGAAGACCCTTGGCCAGCCCCCATATGTCTGCTCCCTCTCCCTTTTTTTGCGTGTGAGCAGATAAGGGTAAACAGTGTACTGACTTACCCAGGGACACATACTCATATCTTATTTCTCCCCCTAAGGTCAGCATGTTTTCACTTTCTATTTCGATACCTCAGGCCAAACCAGTACCATCTCTCACTTGGACAGTTAACTGTTCTTCTACACCTATATTTGGTCTTAATCTCCATCCATGTGAATCAGTGTAGCCAGAGTGATGATCTATTAAAAACGTGAATTTGATCATGAATTTTCATCCTAAAACTTAAAAATAAGACCTTATTTTTTTTAGAGCAGTTTTAGGTTTAGAGCAAAACCAAGCAGAAAGTACAGAGTTCTTGTACCCCCTGTACCATTCCCTCCCCACACCCCCCACTATCAACATCCCACGCCAGAGTGGTACATTTGTTCCAATCGATGAACCTACACTGACAAGTCATCATCACTCCAAATCCATAGTTTACATTAGGCTTCCCTTGTACTTTCTATGGGTTTGGGCAAATGTATAATGGCCTGTATCCATAATTATAGTATCATACAGAGCAGTTACATTGCTCTAAATATCCTCTGTGCACCACCTATTCATCCCTCCCTCTCCCCTAACCCCTAGCAACCACTGTTCTTTTTATTGTCTCCGCGTTTGCCTTTTCCAGAATGTCATGTAGTTGGAACCATACAGTATATAGCCTTTTCAGATTGATTGGCCTTTTCATGTAGTAATATGCATTTAAATTCCTCCATGTCTTTTCATGGCATGATAGTGTTTTTTTTAAGTGCTGAATAGTATTCCACTGTCTGAATAGCTAGCCTGCTGATATCCACTACTGAAAGACATCTTGGTTGCATCCACCTTTTGGCAATTATGAATAAAGCTGCTATAAACATCTGCCTGCATATTTTTGTGTAGACATAAGTTTTCAGCCCATTTGGGCAAATATACCCAGGAACATGAGTGCTAAATGGTATGGTAAGGACGTGTGTAGTTTTGTAAGAAACTGCCAAACTCTTTTCTAGAGTGCCTATCATTGTGCATCCCATCAGTGACGAGTGAGAGCTCCGGTTGCTCCACACCCCCGCCAGCCTTTGGAACTGTCGGCGTTTCAGAGTTTGGCCATTCTCACCGGTGTGCGGTGGTATCTCATTGTTTTAATTTGCATTTACCTGATGACATGATGGAGAACATCTTTTGATATGCGTATTTGCCATCTGTATAATTGTTAAGATCTTTTTTTCATTTTTAAAATCAGGTTGTTCATTTTCTTATTGTTGCATCTGAATCTCTTTTTTATAGGGTCATTGAGATAAGTCCAAATACTTAATGACTATCAACAAGATCCTACTGATCTGCCCCCATCTTAATACACATTCACCATTTAAAAAATTATTTTTCAGTTACAGTTCACATACGATATTAGTTTCAGGCGTACACCCCAGTGATTAGATATTATATAACTTATTAAATGATCATCCCAATAAATCTCATACCCATCTGACACCATACATAGTTATTAGAATATTATGGACTATACAGTGGAACCTCGGTTCTTGAATTTAATTCATTCCAGAAAACTGAGAAGCATTTGTTCAAAAACCAAATCTCCTTTGTTTGTTGCCTGAGAGACATGTGACTGATCATAAATGTATCAGCATGAAAGGTGGTTGGGTAGAGAATTGAGACTCAAAGTTTCGTTGGACAACTGAGACATTTTTGCCATGAACAACTTGGTTGAGAACCAAATTGCTTGAGAACCAGGACATTCAAGAACTGAGGTTTGACTGTATTCTGTATGCTGTACTTTATATCCCCATGAATATTTTGTAACAACCAATTTGTATTTCTAAATCCCTTCACCATTTTCACTCATCCCCCTCCAATCCCTTTCCAACTGGCAACCATCAAAATGTTCTCTGTGTCTATGAATCTGTTTCTGTTCTGCTTGTTTATTTTGTTTTTTAGATTCAGTTGTTGATAGGTACATATTTTTTGCCATTTTATTGTTCATATTATTTATTTTTTTCCCCTTTTTCTTAAAGAAGACCGTTTAACATTTCATGTAATATTGGTTTGGTGATGATGAACTCCTTTAGCTTTTCCTTGTCTGTCTGTCCTTTGATTCTAAATGATAGCTTTGCTGGGTAGAGTAATCTTGGTTGTAGGTCCCTGCTTTTCATAATTTTGAATATTTCTTGCTAGTCCCTTTGGCCTGCAAAATTTGTTGATAATCAGCTGATAATCTATGGGAGCTCCCTTGTAGGTACCTTACTGCTTTTCTCTTGCTGCTTTTAAGATTCTTTGTCTGCCCTGGCTGGTGTAGCTCAGTGGATTGAGCGCGGGCTGGGAACCAGAGGGTCCCGGTTCAATTCCCGGTCGGGGCACATGCCTGGGTTGCAGGCCAGGTCCCCAGTGAGGGCCGTGTGAGAGGCAACCATACACTGCTGTTTCTCTCCCTCTCTGTCTCCCTCCCTTCCCCTCTCTCTAAAAATAAATAAATAATAAATAAATAAAATCTTTAAAAAAAAAGATTCTTTGTCTTTAACCTTAGGCATTTTAATTATGATGTGTCTTGGTGTGGGCCTCTTTTGGTTTATCTTGTTTGTGACTCCTTGTGCTTCCTGGACTTGTATGTCTATTTCCTTCACCAGGTTAGGAAAGTTTGCTGTTACAATTTTTCCAAATAGGTTTTCAATTTCTTGCTCTACCGCTTCTGCTTCCGGCACTTCTATGATGTGCTACACTTGGAGTTGTCCAGGGGCTTCTTTCTATATAATTTTTTAAAAATTCTTTTTCCTTTTTGCTGTTCTTGTTGGGTGTTTTTTACTTCCTTATATTCCAAATCACTGAATTCTTGACTTCATCCACTCTACTATTGATTCCCTGTAAATTATTCTTCATTTCAGTTAGTGTATTCATTTCTGACTGGTTCTGAATGGTTTCTATGTCCTTTTTTATGCTTCCTATCTCTTAGTGAAGTTCTCACTAAGTTCATTGAGCATCCTTGTAACCAGTGTTTGGAACTCTGCATCTAGTAGATTGCTTGTCTCCATTTTGTTTAGTTCTTTTTCTGGAGTTTTGTTCTGTTCTTTCATTTGGGCCCTGTTTCTTTGTCTCTCATTTTGGCATCCTCCCTGTGATTGTTTCTATGTATTAGGTTGAGCTGCTATGTCTCCTGGGCTTGGTAGAGTGGCCTTATGTAGGAGGGCTTCTGCAGGGTCCAGTGGCACAGCCTCTGGCCCCCAATCACCTGAATTGGGAACTCCAGGTGTGGCCGCCATGTGGGCTGTGTGTACCCTCCTATTGTAGTTGAGCCTTGGTTGCTTGGGACCTCAGTGGGAGGGCTTTGCCGCTAGGTCAATTGGCTGCAAGGACTAGATGCAACCAATGACCACTGTGGAGGATCAGTATGTAGCAATTCACCCCACAGAGCAGGACTTACTTTGGCAGGGCTCTGGTGCCTGCTGAGCCAACCTCCGCCCCTTAAGTGTGTTGCTTATGGAAGTGGTTGGGTGGTGCTTAGATATGGTCTGAAGCTATTCACTGGGTGTGCTGGCTCTAGGACCTCCTGGGAGATGCAGACCAAGGTCAGCCACTGCCTCTGTTCTGCCCAGGGCCACCAGCAAGAGCTACAAAGTGATCTGCAGATACTTGCTACTTGTGTTGGGCTTAGAGGTGCCTAGGCGAAGCCAACTTGTGAATCAAGGCCAGCTGCTGCTAGTGCTGGGTTGGGACAGCTTAGGGAGAGGTATGGGGCATGCCAATGCTAGATGCTGCTTATTTGAGAGATTTTAGGAAAGTCTGAAGCATGAGCCAAGACAGCCCATTCATTATGTAAGAGGCACTGGAAACAACTTGGACCTGCAAGTTGGGTGGGGTGGGGTCTCAGGGAATCACCAGGGTGGGGCAAACAGTGTGAGTCAAGTTGATGGGAGACTCAGATATGGTGCCCACCTGCCACCTCTGTGTTGGGTGAGGGGTCTCAGAAAAGGAACTTTATGCCCAGCCCTTTTGTCTGGCATAAAGCTGCCCTCCACCCCCCAGCTGTCACCCCAATGCCAGACAGTTCCTCCTTGTGTGTACCTGGTGCCTTTGAGCTGCTGCCCCAGTGCTGGAACTTGGAGTGAGTCTAAGTCTGTGCACAGGCACTTTAAGAGGAACCACCTAGAACCCTCCATCTGAATCAGCCACAATCCATACTAATTTTTACAGGCCAAAGTTATGGGGACTTCTCGTCCTGGCACTGGAAACCTGGGTTAGGCAACCTGGTGTCATGCTGAGACCCTTCGCTCCTCGGGGGGACCTCTACAGCAGAGATATCCCTCCCGATTTTTATTTCCCACACATGGGTATGGGACTAGTTCAGTATCTCTATCCCTCCCTTCAGCCTTGATGTGGCTTTAAATCCCTAGTTGTAGAACTTCCATTCAGGTAGATTTTAGGCAGTTCTGAATGATGGTTGTTCTATAATTTAGTTGTAGTTTTGATTTGGTTGTGGGAGAATTCAAGTACCACATTTACCTATGCTGCCATCCTGACTGGAAGCCACCATTGTGTTGTTTTGTTTTAAGTATCTACTATGCTGCCTTTTCAATCCCTCGAATGTGCCGTTTCTTCATGTCTGTCCTCCCTGCTTGTACCACTCATTTCATTTGTTCCTTTTTGTATAAGTAGGTCTTTCATCCTTTAGAATGTTCCTGAAATATCACTTCCTCAGGGAAGTTTTCCCCACACCATGAGGCCAAGTTTCTGGTTACATACACTGAGAGCCACGTGTGGTCCTGATCACAAGTGTAATTAATTATGTGTTTACCATCTGCCTTTCACAGTAGAATAGAAGCTCTGTGAGGACAGGAACCATATTTTTTCCCTTTGTTGTGTGCTCAGTGTTCAACCTTGTGTCTGCCCAAGTTCAATAAACATTTTGTTCAATGGACATTCAAGTACTGATGGAAAGAATTTTCACAGTTCTCTCTGCAAAGTTAAGAAAGCTAGACAATCAATCTGTACAACTTGGTAACCTCTGATAAGTCTCAGGTCAACCTGTTGCCTTTTTCCATATTCAAAATGGGACTAAGAACTCCACAGATGAAGATAAGAGTTATTATAAGGATATGTAAATTAATTTATTTAACAGTTTAGGAAACTTTCACTGTATAAATTCAATATGATATTTGGGCTTTGGTCCTTGTGTGAGCAATTAATGCTTTGTGGTACATTTTATAAAATTTGTTATTTTCTTAAATTTCACATATTTCTTAAAAATAAAATATGTAGTAGCTAAAATTAAGCTTTTTGGGGGTCAACCTTTAAATGATGTTATTACTTATCAGTACATAATAAACTAAAGAAATAATCTAATAAACTATTTTAGAGAAAGCTAGTTTGATCTTTGATGAAAACATTAATATATTAATCTTCAACCAAAAATTTTGCCCTAGAAATAATTTGCAGCCTAGAATTTTGGAAATTTAGTGCCTACTTATAAAATTTGCCAAAAACAGGTTCTATAGAATGAATGTTTTCTCTTTTTAATTAATTACTTCAGGCGTTTATCATTACCACTTGTAGAAATTTACCATCCTGTCTTTCCTGAAGGATGGTGGTAACATTTCTGATACTGAACTGTGTTCCCAACCGTCTTTCATCACCTGACTGCCTGTGTTCAGTGGCCTAAGGTAATATAATGTTTTACATGATATGAGATATGAAGGGATAAACCCTAAGAGCTGTATTCTGCTGCACAGAAAACATGTTAAATAATAGTTTTACGTTTTTCTAGCTTTTAGAAACTTACTGATCATTAATCACTATTCTTAAAATTCCAAACACACTTCACCTTATTCTAAAAATACTGAAGTTGAAGCACAAGCGAGGCATGGAATTACTCACTGAGAACAAAGAACAATTGACCAAGCTGAAGATCAGTACAAAAGTAGTCGATTTTTTTCAAAATTGTATCAGATAATTTTCCAAGCTCTGATCCTGCATATTAAAAATTATGAAATATGTGGAAAGGACTCTCCTGTCACACTGAGTCATTAATGAAGTGTTTACGGAATGCATAGTTGAGCAAGACCCTGTGCACAGGTCCCACAGGCTCACAAAGAAGAGAACAATCCCAGGAGACCCATTTAAGAAGACGTCGAAAACATACAGCAAAGACCTCTCTATGATGGCTTCTGCGCTATTCGGATTACTCAAAGAAAAGGTTTTAGCAATGCAATTTAAAATTGGTATTTTATTGAGAAACTTGCTTTGTCAGTGAGAGAGTAGAAGTTACAAATATTTTCATTTAATAAAATTAGCATATCCTTAATCCTAAAAACATCTCTTAAAAGCCTTCATTTTCAGAAACTGCACATCATTCCAACCCAGGGTTTTCTTTTAATGTCTCCCATGGAAAAAGATGCTGCTGATTCCCTTTGTGCAAATAACAGAACGTGTATAATATGACTTGTTCACAAACACAGTAAATGCTCCACTTGAGTCTGAGTTGCCTGCATGCATGTGAGTTAATATCTCTATTGCTGTAGCTACAAAGGTCTCGTCGCACAGCAATGAGGTTTTATGCTGTCGCCTGAGCACTCTGAGAGTTACACTGTGATCATACTTAAGAAAAAAAAAAAGTTCTGCAGCAAGACAGTTCTGCTGAAAAACATCACAATGCTCTTATCATAACTTAAAATGGTACAGGTTAATACTACGTACACACTAAAGTATAATTTACAGGCATACCTTGTTTTTTTGAGCTTTGCTTTATTGCACTTTGCAGATACCATGGTTTTTACAAATTGAAGCTAAGACCCTCCACCAGTAAAAAGGTTACAACTCGCCAAAGGCCCAGATGATGGTTAACATTTTATAGCAATAAAGTATGTTTTAATGAAGGTATGTGCATTGTTCTTCAGACATCATGCTATCGCACACCTACCAGACTATAGTGTAGGGTAAACATAACTTTTATATGCACTGGGAAACCAAAAATTTATGCCACTCACTTTATTGCGGTATTTGCTTTATTACGGTGGTCTGGAACCAAAGCCGCAGCGTCTCCGAGGTGTGCCTGCACTTGCTGAGTACACTAGGCCTCCATGCAGGTTTTAAGAAAATTACATATTAAATGATTTAACCCTATAAATTATTTTCTAAATGACTTTTATATGAGACACTAAAAGTATGAGATAAATATTTAAAACGTTTTAAATAAGTTAAACCTAAAATTGACACCTAATAAGTAGAGACTCAAAGATCTTGTGGATCTCTTTAATTTACTGAAGAACATAAAGCTTATCTGAGGGCAACATTTAGTAATTTTCAAGTTAATTGATTTTTATACGTGGACACAAGAAAGACGAAATTCTACAAGTAGGGTGTTAGGCTTAGGATTTTAAAATCTCGGCTTGAAATATATAATTTTTTCTTCTTTTTAACTGCAAGGAATAAGGTAATGAGGTTATCCTTCTGCACCATGATGCTTCTGTGCAAACATCAGAAATAATACATCACATGGCAATAATTTTGTTGATAAAATTTAAATCTCAAATTACTATTTTTAGCACAAAAATTAAAGATTATACTTCTGTTGATGGATTTTGTAGGTGATAAAATTTATGGAAGTTCTTATTCTCCTCCTAATGGCACAGATTAGTACTCTGGATAGAAAAGCCAGAAAAGATGAACCTTAAAAAAATCGTGTTTCCAGTTATTAATGATTACTGTTTGTCAAGGAAATGGGAAAATGTAATAACAAGGCCTCTTATTAGAATCAGTAAAATTCTTTTTTAGGAGGTGCTATCAATAGGTGCAAAGTTGTCATAATTTAAGGTCCATTTTCTTCCATCAATAAAGCTGCCGAATTTGGCGATTTAAAATCAACTGGATGTTGATCTTGAATTACAGCAAACAGCTGCAGGAGGCAATGTTTTAAAATGTTGGCATAATTGGTTTTAAATAATTATTTAACAATTTGTAATTATTATATTCATTCAGAACTTTAAATTCTGATTTGTTTTTTCTTTTTCCTAAGTCGGTGTCCTGTGGGTTTTACATACACACAGAATCACAGAATGTTAGCATGGGGTGGGAGTGCATCTCATCAAATTTTACAGAAGAGGCACGTGAGGGTCAGAGAGGTCGTGATTTGCCCGAGGTTACTTACTAAAGTAACAGATCTGGGGCTAGAGTATGACTTCATGCGGGGTTCTCTCCTTCATAATTTACGTCTTAGGGGATAGGGATGGATGCTCGGTTTCTTTATCTTTCCTGCTGGGGAGTGGTTGCATTAATAGCAGGAGGACTCTGCTCAGGATTCTTTTGAAGAAATCTGTAAAACAAGTACTCATCCCGAAATTCGTAGTCATTGGTGATGTGTTGGATGACTCCCCCTTGCACCAGTCTGTCTCCGTATATCACAGCTTCGCCACGGTCAGAGGCAAGGCCAACTTCAATTAGCCAGTTCACCAGGTCACAGCCACAGAAGGTCCCGGCAGAAGTCTTTGCACCACACCTGTATGTCAAAGGAAGAATTCACCCATATGGTCTGTAAATCTGGTATCAGCACTGCATGACAGAGGACAAGCAAGGAAAAATAGGAGGAGACAGGGAAAAACAGCATGATAGTTAAAAGTGTGCAGGAATGAAACTTCTGAATATAAAGGGTTTACCTCACTAGGCCCTAGAAAGACCCACTGGAGAAGAAGAAAAATACGCCAATAATGTTTGTGAAGGCAGAAATGCTTAAGCCAAAAACAAGAAAACCTCAGATGATGTAAATTCACCTACAAAGAAATATTCCTTTTATACTAGATGGCCTTTATGATCAGATACATGCTGTAGACAGCTGAATATTATATATTTTGAAAGTTATACTCCAAGTTAAAATAAGTAAATTAAATCAGGAATGTTAAATAATATTTTCACAAGCTCTTAAGGACAATTTTAAGTAAGTTTCTCAAATCAAACTGCATATTTTCTGCTCATCACACTGCCCATGAACAGCCTTTCTTCTTGTCGTCAGCAGCCAGAACAATTTTACTTAGGATATGTTAGCAATTTGCTGCATCAGGAAGTGAGGGAAGAATAAGTGAAATCCCTTTTGTTACAAAATCTGAGACTTTGAAAATGTACTTTATGAGTCTACTTCTTCATTATTAAAGTTTTCTTCCTAATGCAAATGTGGGGTGCCTTAGGTATCAACAAATAAACAAGGGAAAGAGAAATGTAAAAAAAAATTAAATGAATTCTGTAGCTCAATAGCTACAAGTGGTCACACTCCTAGAAAGCACATTTTCATACAAATACACAATGACTACGTGAGTCTGTTCAGAAGTATCATTCAAGCTGTCAAAGTGTTTGACACTAGGAACAGTGGGTGAAAATCAAGATAAAATGAGAAATAAGTGACAAAAATTTTAAGACATTTAACCACAAATGAATATACATTATATTTTCATATAAAAATTAGAAAAGAGGTTAATGTACATGAAAATTTTCCTGAAGTACATAAAATCACAATATTTTAACATCGGTATTTTACTTAAGGAGTAAGATATCTTCATTTATGCTTTGCCACTAAAAACATCACTTTCAACAGAAGCCCGAATATTACCACCTCAGTTTGCGCCTTCTTCCTGCTTGCTGACTTTTAATTTACAGCCCAACATCATCCAGCCAACACCAAGGGAATAATATTTGCTTCCCAAAGACTGATCTGGCAGCTCCCACCAGAACTCACGGAACTGTACAGAGAGCCGCCGACTGTGCCACTGTGCAGGTGGCAGAGCAGTGCCGCCACCAGCCAGGGTCCAGGCAGCCTCTGGGGTCCCACCTGGGACCCAGGCAGCCCGCCAGCCCTGCAAATGGCAAGAGTGATGCTTCCTGAGAGTCGGCAATCACAGTGGGCCTGGTGGAGCTAACCTGGCGTTCCCTTTTTTAATTTTAAAAAGCAGTTTTTTGAAATAATCATGTTGGTCCCTTTAAAGGTAGGAAACTAACTTTTCTTCACAGTTTGCCATTTCCAGAAACTGAACTTGAATAACCTCGAGGCCCAGATATTTTTAAAAAGAGGAAAACTAAGGTTTGGAAAATCGAACTCGCCCAGTGTCACATGGCTGGTGAGTGGCAGATCCAGGAGTGGGGTTCTAGTATCGGTCCCCACACAGGGAGTCCTCTTTCCACCGGCTATACCGGGCGACCTTCGGGCACTAACGAAATGGTAATTGCGTTAGTACTCAATGGTAATTTTCATAGGCATAAAAGTATTTGGTTTTTTTTAAGATGTTTTGTTTTTTCTTTTACAATTGAAAATATTGGTAACAGTTGTTTTCGGTTTCCTGCTGCATACTCTATTATCTTAAATATTATAAGAAAAAATTTGATGTCACAGGCTTAAGATTAGGATTTGAGGTGACAAATAAGCAGAATTAATTTTTTTCAGTTTTAAATATAAGTTCATTAAAAGCAAGCACTACAAGTAGAGAGTCAGTTACTCCATCACACTAGCCCCATTTCAAGAGCTCAATAGCTACAAGTGGTCACACTCCTGGAAAGCACAGATCAAGGTCAAGGGTGGCTTTTATTGTCCTCTACATGCTAACTTAAACTGTGGTATAAATGGTAAAAAACTGTTTTATGTGCTGAGGAAGACAGAGAATTCTGAAATTAGATGAGAATAAAAAATGTTTAGTTGACTTCTTTTCTACTTTCTTCTTAATTTTGCTGTGAACCTAAAACTTTTTTAAAAAGTAAAGCTTTCTAATGTTTTTAATTTTTACTTTTCAATTGCAGTGTACATTCAGTATTTGTGTTAGTTTCAGGTGTACAGCATCGTGGTTAGACAGTCATTTACTTCACAGAGTGGGCCCCTGGTACTTCAGTACTCACTTGGCACCATGCATAGTTACAACATTACTGAGTGTACGCGCGTTCCCTGTGCTGTCCTTTACAGCCTGCGACTATTTGGTAACTACCAATTTGCATTTGATAATCCCTTCACCTTTTTCACCCAGTCCCCCGATACCCATTCTGCTGGCAACCATCAGTCTGTTCTCTGCAACTAAGAGTCTGCTTCTGTTTTGTCTGTTTATTTTGTCCTTTAGATTCTACATATCAGTGAAATCATACGGTCTTTGTCTTCTCTGTCTGACTTATTTCACCCTCCAGGTCCATACATCCTGTTGCAAATGGTAAGATTTCATTCTCTGTTATGGCTGAGTAATATTCTACTGTTTATATGTACCACCTTTTTTATCTACTCATCTATTGATGGGCGCTTGGGTTGCTTCCGTATCTTGGCTATTGTAAATAACAAGCAGCAGAATTAATGAAGAGGCAGGAGTTTCACTTTCTTGACAATGTCATTAGTAACATGAAACACATACCACTCGGAGACGGGGAACACAAAATCACTTCTGCACGCAGTGTACCTCAGAGTTTCGCAGAGACACTAGGAGTCACCGTGAAGTGAATGTTAATATTCAACTACATCTTGGTTCCTTCTAAAGTTTTCACATTTCATAGGAAAATCGGACGTTACATGACATTAAAAATATAGAAAACAAGTGGTAATGGCACTTATATATGTGCTGTTTCTTAAAATACAAACTGACCCATAGCTATTTTAACTTTTACATGTATATTTAATATTAAAGAATCATGTAGTTAGTCACAACCACATGACTTAAGCTGTTACAAACCAAAATTATCACCTAAAATATAATTATCTGGAACCTATACTTACCTTCTTTCTTTGACAATATTTCGGATACAGAGGTCACGGTGATAATGGATAAATTGCTGACAGGTCATTTTTATTTCCTCAGGAACAGGAGAATCCCTGTTTTCTGCTGTTTCTTTATTGTTCCATAGAAATCCAAGTCTGAACATTAAAATTTAAGGAGACTGTTTTTAAGGAAAGAAAAGCACTGAGAGAGCCCTTCCTGCTTATTACCCCATCACCACGGCTGTTCCGAAGCTGTCAGTTACCACAGCTGTCATCCACAACACCCAGACATTACCAGTGTCTGCAGCAGAAACATACTTAGCCTGCATTTGGTTTCCTATTCAAAGCAGGCTAGGGTGGAGGGAGTGGGGGCAGGGTGGGGTATTTTATAAAATTGTTCTGGACGTTTCATAGAACATCCTCCACACATGTGTGACCCATTTCAGTTTCTGTCGGAAATGAAATTCCTTATTCTACATTCTACTGTTTGAAATGCAAAAGTAACTTACAAAGATCAATTATTTTACTTAATCATTTTCCAACTGCAGTACCCAAGAGACACATAATGGGATCTGGAATTCAGAACAATTCTGTTTCTGCCAGCCCAGACAATAAATCAGTTGACAGTTTTTTTTAAAGATTTCATTTATTTATTTACTTTTAGATACAGGAGACGGGAAGGAGAAAGAGAAGGAGAGAAACAATGTGTGAGAGAAACATCTATCGGTTGCCTCTTGCACACCCCCACTCACAATCTGGGCATATGCCCTGACCAGGGATCGAACCAGCAACCTTTTGGTTCACAGGCCTGTGCTCAAACCACTGAGCCACACCAGCCAGGGCAAATCTGTCAACTATTTTAATTTATCCACATTATGAAGCTGGTAACTAAGTTCAGTGACTTCCCTATTATGCTTTTCCTCTCCGATAAAAGGATTATGACCCTAGCAACTACTTAATAATGATGATGATGTTAGTGATGATGAAAAAGAAGAAGGAGAAGTAAGAACAGTTACCATTTATTGGGCACTTTTTATATCATTAGTAGGAGAAATTCCATTAGCATGTCCAGTTTCTACTAATTTTGACTTCAAAAACAAATAAGAAGTACAAGGCTTTGTAACCCTTCCACCCTACCTATTTCTCCCTCCCTCACATTGTAGTATTCTCACTTCATTATTTTTCATAAAGAAATTCCTGAGCTGAATTCAGAGCTAATGCATTAGCTTCACCAAGCTAAGGAAAACCCAAAAATTTATAAAGAAAACAAGTTTCCTCTAAATTGTCAGTCTGATAAAGAAATCTGGTTGTCAAAGGAGAAAGATAATCAAATAGAGACCTTTGGGGGCACATCACCTATTTCATTTCTAAGTAAATTTTCAAGTTTTATTTTACTTTATGTAGTTAATGGCAAAGATAGAAGCCAGCATCCATCATTTCTTGTTAAAATGCAAATTACAATGTTGGACTGATAACAGTTCTTCTCATATCTTCTCTGCAATTATTTACAACAAATATGTGAATCAACACATAACCTTTTTGTGGTGTTAAGTTTACCCTTTCTGTGGTCTCCCAGCAGTTTAAAAATGGCTTTCTCATTACTGTTACAGATACAGATTTTTTTTTCAAATAAATTTACCTTCTTTTGAAAGGTCGGATGATTAAATGTTTGTCCAATCCAAAGATGCCAAAGGAAATAAATCCCTGTGGAAGAAAAAAAAGTTAGACTTTATGAATACAAAAATAAAATTTAAAGACAGAGAAATTATAGAAGCCACCAATTTTAGTGCTCGGGGAAGCAAACCTATATGATCAGAGCAACATTTTAAATGGAACACACAGGCAGACTTCAACATAAAATGCAGTGCCTGGAGGCAGGTATGATACTTGGCCGCCTCTTCCCAGTCATCCATCCGACTAAGCATGACGGGTGGTACAAACCAGTGCTGAGCAGCCATGTGTGTGTGCTGGCTACTGAAGAAAATGAAAACCAAAAATGTTTAGGGCTATATGTCTTTGTTTTTCCCTTTTTTAAAAGATAAGAAAATATTTCACATTGTGCTTAAGTATTTATTATTTTTCTGTTAAATCTTCAAAAATTACAGAATTTTAAAATGCTGTAGTATCTGAATATGATGCAGCAACTGAACAAAATTGATGTGAAATGAAACTGGCTAGTGCTTAGGGAAAGGGCTTGAAAGGGGGAGATGAGGCAAACTGGCACCAGATATCCTTAGCCACAGATCAGGGCGAAGAGGGAGACAGGAGGGTGGGAACTGCCATTTGTCAGGCACGGTGGGATAAGGCTCTAAGTGTGGGGGGTGGGGTGGGGGGGTGGGGGTAGGAGGTGGGATAGCGAATGCAATATATCACATGAAGGACATATTCTTCTTTACCTGGAACTAAAAATAACCAAAAGGAAATCATCTGACTAGATACCTCAATACCTCCCCAAGAGAAAAATGGGGTGTGGGTATATGTGCGTGTGTGGGGGGGTGGTGCTGTGGTATCTCTCCCTCCTTTGAAGCACTTGAGCCATAGCTGTGGAGGCAGCATTTCAAATGCAGCATCCCCGGTATTCGCTTTCATTTGTGAAGCTTTCTCAGTCCCTGTCCTGGGAAGGCTCGGCTTGGAGTGGGCTTTAAACATGCAAAACGCTGTGCCCTGGCCAATGCGGCCGCTGATGTTTCTTTCTCTCTCTCTCTGCCTCTCCCCCTCCCCCTCTCTCTAAAATCAATAAGCATGTCCTCAGGCAAAGATAAAAAAATGCAAAATGCTGAGTGAGACTATGATTTTTCAACCTAGTATTTTGTTGTTCTCGCGTACAAAACCTCACCTTAAACAGTACCCCCAAACGAGGTGGGCATCATGGAGCCCTTGGGATGCACACGTCTGTCTGTAATAAACCGACTGAGGTCACTTGTCTACCTGGACATGGCCATTTTTGCTCCCACAATTATGGCAAAACAAACTCAAAATATTTCAAAAAATTAATGTTAGGGAAAAACTTCCAGGAACATCTGATAAATGTTAACTAACTCATATGGCAAGATAAGAGCACTATTGTATTCTTCATAGAATTTTAGTTTCTAATTTTTAAACTTTTTAAAGTGGATGATAATGTCCACTTTGCCATACTGTGATATTTAATGAGATAGTTAATGTAAAATGTCTAACAATGCATAGTACGTGCATCCTCTCAAAGAATGATGAATAATTACTATACCTGGCCAAAATTTACTTATACACTGATTTATAATTTTTAGAAAAGATTTAAGTACCTATTGGTCAAGAAATATCAAAACCTTTATCAAAATGTAAATGAAAGAGTATAAACTGATTAAGTGAGTAAACTAAAGGCTCAGAGAAGATAAATCATTTTCCCAAAGTGACTTAGTAAGACCACAACGAAGTTTAAAAAGTGCTTGGAACATCTTGTCGTGGCTTACATTATCATTATCTTAAAACCAAAGCAAAAAAAAACCCCTATTTCTGACTCCGACACTCAGTGTGCATTCTGATGACTTGAACCAATATAATAATTCATCTCTGCTTGGAGACAGGCAGCAGCTGTCAGCTGTCACGCACACCAGCAGCTGGCAAACACACTGAACCCTTTTGATTTAAAAGAAAACAACATCCGCACTCGCCCCAATCAACCCATCCAGGCAAACAAAAACCCCTCAGAGTTCTCAGCAAATAAATACCTGGCCGAAGTTAAACACGGCACAGAAAAACTGTAACTCAACATACAGTCTTCCAGGCTCTCGGTTAAATAGCCACCATAAACAACTGGAAAGATTCTGTAATGGAAGGAGAAAATAGTATTTTTAAATGAAATAAGCTAATCATTTCTCTCCCTAACAGAACAGAAACTTACCTAGTTAATAATTAGGAAGAAGAACAGTAAAGGGGGAAAACACCAAGAATACAGAGGCTTTGTCTTTCGAACAAGAGGTTTCAACTTCTCTCCTTGACAGATGTCACTCAAGCATCATCTATTCTGATCAGATTTGAAGCAAGAAGACATAAGCCATAATACAGAAGCTTACATAACATATCAGACTGCCAACTAGTCTGAGACAGGACTGATTTTAAAATTAGTTCTACACAATGAAAACAATCACATCACTAAGCAACAATGCTTGGCAGCACCTTTTTTTGATTTTTGTTCTTAAACAGCAGTTACAATGGTGCTGGCTGACACCATTCTGTGTAAGCAGCATCCAGTGTGAAAAGGGTAAGAGGGTTTCCTCCTGGATTATATGGTCCATTTCCTACCTTGGGGCAAGTTACTCTTGAACCATCTCAAATAATTATATAAAAATAACTGACAATTCACAAAAGAGGATATAAAAGCAATTAAAAAACCCTTTAGTAGTAAAAAAATACATTTAAAAAAGTGCTATGTTTTACCTACAAAATTATCAAATTAAAATATAACAGTCAATGTTGGTGAGAATACTTTACAAATCTATATTACTCCTTTGGAAAACAATTTAGCAAAATGTCTACAAAGGCACAGGAATATTTATGTATATTCTTTGATCCAGTTTTCCCAACTCTGAGAATCGATCGTAAGGAAATATATTGCATGGAGATGTTTATTAAAGAATTTTTAAAAACTAGGAACAATATATAAGGAATTGGTTAATTATATAATACATCTCCCCAATGGTTTATTGAGGAGCCATTTAAAGTAATGGTTATGCACAATTATGTAGCAACATGAAAATGCTTGACTTAAGTGACAAAGCAGGAAATAAATCTGTATGTATGATTAGAACCATGAAAAATGTACTTAAAAATAGAAGTCAGTGGTATGATGGATATTTTTCCTCTTTATTTTGTAAGTATTATATGAAGTGGTTATGTTATTTTGGTAATTTAAAAATTACTTTTTAAAGTTGACTGATCTGAGGAATGTCTTCCGAGAGACCACACAGGCATTCCCGGGGTCAGTCAAGGAACCCATGAGGAGTAAGTGGAGCACACATCACAGAAACACCTGACCTTACCAAACTCCAGGGCCAGAGTATAGAATGAGAAAGTGATTCTAAGCAAAATAAGCTATTAGAACACTTAGGCAACAGAGTAATGTGAATTATTCATTCTTCTTTTCCCCAAAAACATTTAGCTCAAGATTAGAATTCAGATAGCCTAGCTGCCACCCCCGCGGGAAGTAGTAACTAAGTTTCTCCCAGATGCCTGAATAAAACCTTTGCCAAACATTTAAAGAAATGGCCCCAAAACAAAATCAGAAGAAACATTTACAGCAAACAGGCCGATAATGAGAAGTAAACACAGCAACACATGTCGGGTCAGTTGCTGGTCTCCACTCTGTAGATACTGCTCTTCTTCCTGGGCTAAGATGCAGCTCTGGGAGTTACAGCGACTCACACAATGATCATCTGTGGAACAGCAAGTGCAACAATTTGTAATCAGAGCTTTTTATTTGAATGCACTTTAAATCCATAATGACTTCCTAAGCAAACCACCACATATGCACATTCAGCTCGGAATCAGTATATTATTTTAGAGGAAATCTGAGGAAGACTCCTTCATGTTGTTTCAGGACAGTTCTACTTGTAGGGTGTTTTCAGTCTGAAAAAACAGTAGTAGTATGCAATAGTTCCCTTCTACACTACTCAATAATGTAATATGTATATACATTTTTAAGGCTAAATTAATCAAGTTTCACCTGTAATAAATCTACGTATTGGTCATGAATACCCTATTTTGGCTAATGGGTAACAAATTTACTACTACCAGTTGCCTTTCATTAAAGAGTTTAAAATTTGCCTTAGGAAAGATGTTGAAGGCAGCAAATAAAAAATATACACTTTAGGCCCGGCTGGTGTAGCTCAGTGGATTGAGCGCGGGCTGGGAACCAGAGGATCCCAGTTCGATTCCCAGTCGGGGTACATGCCTGGGTTGCAGGCCAGGTCCCTGGTAAGGGCCATGCGAGAGGCAACCATACATTGCTCTTTCTCCCTCCCTTCTCCTCTCTCTAAAAATAAATAAATAAAATCTTAAAATATATATATATATACACTTTATTTACGTATGGAACCAAATCAAATCACAGACATGATTCTTCTCTGGCCTAAAAGGGAGGTTAGGGGCCTTTCCCAAGCAACCTGCTTTCCTACCTCAGTTCCACCATATATGCCACCAAAAGCAGGGGAAAATATTTTTACAAAATAGATGTCTAACATACAGTCTTTTTTTTTTTTAAAGATTTTATTTATTTCTTTGGAGAGAGGGGAAGGGAGGGAGAAAGAGAGGGAGAGAAACATCAATGTGCTGCGAGAGTTACATCAATCAGTTGCCTCTCTAGCGCCCCCAATTGGTGACCTGGCCTACAACCCAGGCATGTGCCCTGACTGGAAATCAAACTGGTGACCTTTCAGTTCACAGGCTGGCACTCAATCCACTGAGCCACACCAGCCAGGGCTAACTATACAGTCTTGTTTCAAAAAGTCAATGACTAAAGCACACAGTTTTATAGCTCTTAACCTCAAGGTAACAGTAAAAATTTTATTTCCTAAAGCCACTTTTTAGAAAAAGACATATGTTCTCAAAGCATTACACATGGAATAGCATAATAGCTAATGGAATGGGGGGAAGGCCACAATGTTGCTAGGAGAAAAGAAAGTGGGAGGCCAAACTGTTTCTGTAGCGCGGTCCTATTTTAGTAAAACTTATTTGTGTCTATCTTGGTGTAGGAAAATTCTATAGTATATATAATAACCTGGTCTTAAAATATATGTACAAATATTATTAAATGGATAAAAATAAATTTCAGTATCTTTCATTTGCCTATTTTATACATTGTAATATTTATTTTGTCTTTGTGCTGTGCCAGTGTTTAGGGATGAACAATTAATTATATTATTGAACTCTAAAATTTGTCATTCATTCAAGGTTTGATTTCCCTTAGACTCTATGTTGGGCTTAGGAATGACACTAACTTGTGTGACCAGACAGAGTCCATTTAGGATGGCTCCCATTCTATATAGTTTTTGCAATATGATCAGAGAATCTAAGAAGTCCCTTTTTTTTTGTTCTGTTTTTTTTTTTAGAAGTCCCTTTTGCTTTTAACAATCAGATTATTAATGAAGAAAATGACAGAGATGTAAAGCACAGAGAGATTTCTGGAGGCAAAAAAAAAACCTCCTTAAAATACATGTCACATTTGTCCACGGGCTTTACTATCAGGTATATTGTATAAGGAGAAAAGAAAAAGGTGGAAACCCTTGGGAATTCTGATGTAAAGAAATGTTAGCTTTAGAAAAGGGGTGCACAAGTAAAAACCAAAATACAGGTTAACCGAATGCCCAAATCGGTTTCCAACAGGAAGTCAGTGAAGGTCCAACATCTGATAAATTTTTACTTCTTTCTATGGAAATGCAAATTCTACTACTTAAGATTCATTTCTAGTCAGCAAATGACAGCCAAATGTGAACGCTGCCTGATAATAACTACTACTGCTACTACGGTGTTTAGTGAGCATTTACTTTGAACACCACTCACTGTGCTAAGTGATTTGCATACATTATTTCTTATAACCCTCACAACATTTGTTATATATAAACATAATGCCTTTGGAAACAATACAGTTGACATACACTTCATTTAAAAAGAGGACTTTCTGTAGTTTACCTTCAAACTTAATTATAAATAAATATAATCAACTAAAAGTGCACTGTAACTTCACATAAGTGTATTCTAAATACTTGTTCTAAATAATTAGAAATTCAGACCACAAATATAATTCAGTCTCTTAGTTTGTATGCCAGAAAGTTATTACTTTTAAAGATTTTTCTTTTTATAAGAAAGGGTATATTTTAAGTATATGGATTCAAAATGTAATTAAGCCCTAATTAATTAGTCCTAGCCCTGGGGAAGGAGAGCAGGGGGTAGGGGGAAATCTCAGCTTCTAAAACAAGAAAAAAGGCCA
This sequence comes from Micronycteris hirsuta, assembly GCA_004026765.1. Classification (NCBI taxonomy): domain Eukaryota; kingdom Metazoa; phylum Chordata; class Mammalia; order Chiroptera; family Phyllostomidae; genus Micronycteris; species Micronycteris hirsuta. Next base: position 74,666 of record PVJI01004301.1, read on the forward strand.
AAAAAAAATAATGGTGCTTAGGGCAAACTTCTTGGAATTATCACTTGGGTTAAATTTATTGGAAAAATTGATGTGTGTGTGTAATATTTCCTATTACTAGATCATAAGAACTTTATTTTTTTATCTGAGTATCTATGCATGATTATTCTATTCATACTTTCCCTCATCTTATTTGAAAATACATATCTTAAAACAGTATGCTTCTATAGAAATTCTATGTAGAGTTCTTTAAAATTTTTTTTATTTGTTAATTGATTGTAGAGAGAGGAAGGGAGAGAGAAACATTGATTTATTGTTCTTCTTATTTATGCATTCATTAGTTTCTTCTTGTCTGTGTCTGGACTGGGGATCGAGCCTGCATCCTTGGCAGGTTGGGATGCTGCTCTAACCACCTGAGCTATCTGGCCAGGGCTGTGCTAAATTCTTGTAAGGCAAAAGGATAAGGAAACATCTGTTCCTTAGGCCTATCCTCATAGCCCAGAGGTACTTACTTTTCTCAAATGAAGGAGTCCCAGGTCTACTAGGGTTTATGTTTCTTACTGGCTCTGTGGATAAGCAGCAGGACCCTCCATTTCCCATGGAGCAGGAGCAGCAACCTGTGTAGACAACATAACATGTGAGGATCGAGCCCAGTCATAACAGGAATGGGCAATGTCAAGAGATGCCAAACAGAACAAACCAAAATCAAAAGCCAAACAACCAACCAAACGTAGAATACAAATAAATTCATTTATACACACACAGATGTCACATGGTGTCTCTCAAAAAAGTATTCAAAAGTGCTTATACAGAAAAGTTAACATTTAGAGCAGCAGACAGAGGATTAGCTTCACATATTGTCTCTTCACTGTTATAAGACAAGGAAAAATGTTTTTATCCTTGTTGTTTGATTAGTTTCCACTATGCTTTGGGAACTAAGAATTTGAACACTTCCCTAAAGTGTTCTATTGCTTACAGTAGTTCATTCAAATTCCTTTGCCTAAATTTGAAAGCTCTCTAGGGCTCGGCCCCTCTCTCCCTAGCCGATCACTCCCACTATTCAGCAAAGACCCTTCCCCTTCTTTCACAAGAATTCTTTTAAAAAAAAATTAATTTCTTTATCAGAGAGAGGGGAAGGGAGGGAGAAAGAAAGGGAGAGAAACAGCGATGTCTGAGAGATACATCGATCGGTTGCCTCTTGCACTTCCGCAACCCAGGCGTGCACCCTGACCGGCAATCAAACCAGTAACCTTTCAGTTCACAGGCTGGTTGGTGCTCAACCCACTGAGCCACACCAGCCAGGGCTCACAATTCTCTACTTGCCTCCACAAATCTCACACTTTTTTGGTCTCCAGGCCTCATTTGACAGGGACTTACCACTTTTGTTAATTCATCTAAACACGCTCCTCCTCTAAGTTTAGCTCAAAACTCTCTGCTTTCAAGAATGTGCTTCCTGCCCTGGCTGGTGTAGCTCAGTGGATTGAGCGCGGGCTGGGAACCAAAGGGTCCTGGTTCGATTCCCAGTCAGGGCACATGCCTGGGTTGCGGGCCAGGTCCCCAGTGAGGGCCATGTGAGAGGCAACCATACATTGCTGTTTCTCTCCCTCTCTGTCTCCCTCCCTTCCCCTCTCTCTAAAAATAAATAAAATCTTAAAAAAAAAAAAAAAGAATGTGCTTCCTACTAGTTCAGAAGATGTAGTAAAAACAATTATATTCTTTTCAAAAATATACTGCTGAAAAATCTCTTGCTGGTTTACAGGTGTACTGGTGTACAGAAGTCAGACTGAGACATCTGCTCCAGAGCTGTGAGTTCTCCTCTGTTCAGTCACAGAAGTGCAGACAGTGTCCGTAAAACATTTCATACACATATAGACATGGTGTTTCTTGACATGGATAACAGAACAGTAACTTCAGTAATCTATAATATTAAATATGCTGGAAAAAATAGTTCCTGTGCTGAACCTTTCATTGATAATGTGCTTTAATTCTTCAATAGTGTTCTTAAAAACAAACAAAAAAAGATTTCACAAGTATGAAAACTATAATCTATAATACGCTATTACAAAATGTCTTCATAAATTTCAGATAATGATGTTATCTCAAGGTTTAAAAATAGAGCCACAGAATGATAGAAAAGAAAATACAGAGATCATCTGGCCCAGCCCTCGTATCTTCAGAAACTTGAAGGCTTAAATCAGCTAAGACAAAGTTACTAGCAGAGGTAAAGCCAGTCCACTCCAATGACATAGAATCAGGAAAACACACACACACAGATTACAGCCGCCATGAAAACTATTATACCGAGGCAGTTTTTCCTTCAAACATAAGTTGGATATGTAAGTAGCCCACTAGCCTTCTCTTTTACTCATTGAAGCTTTGATTTTATATTAAAATAGGTTAATTTTCCTTTCAATCATAATTCCACACCATAACATGTGAAAACCATGGGTCTCTAATAAATGTGTACCAAGGGGCGGAGGTGAGTGAACTATCCTGGATTACTGAGGTCTGGGGGGGCCATGCTGGACACCTAATGTGTTATCTGAGTAGTCGAGCAGAGCAGGGTTTGGGAAAAGAAGATAACCAGACAGGTTTAAAGACCTTTTCCTCAGGAACATCGGTGAAGAGGCAAGTAAACAAGAATTTTGCCATGGTAGATTCTAGGGCAGCTTCACAAAATCATGGCCTATCTCATCTGCCCCACCCACCTATCCATCCATTGAGGACACGATACTGAACACATACAGTAAGCCTGACACCACGCTAGGTGCTGAGGCCATCATGACAGGCAAGTCAGTCATAGCACTTACAGTCCAGTGGGTTACACGGATAATTGGAAAAGCAATTATAAGAGTGACATAAGAGGAGAGGGAAATATAAACATTGCAGAGGGTTTCCTCCGGAGGTGATATCTGCCTTCTGCTTCCCCATTCATATATTCTAAAGGCGCAAACTAGCTTTCCTGATGGAGATGATGATGCAGCCTTTAAAGAACATCTATGGCAGAGATTTTTGCTATTTTTAAAAGACATGTAAAGAGGTAGCAGGAAAAGTCTCTGGGCTCAGGACACTTAGTTTAGGGATCCCCACAGGTGTTCTCAGGCCTTCTGTAGCCTATTTGAAACACTCGTGGGGAAGGAAGACACTGAGAACCAGCTGGAAATGTGGTCGTTAAGTCCTGACTAAAAGCAGACAGTACGCGGGTTTATAGGATGAATGTAAGAATCCACAGAAAAGAGTGAGGAAGGAGAGGATGCTGGGCATGGCCAGAAAAGTACTCTAGACTTAGGAAAAGCAGCTTTTAACATTTTAGTGAAAACATAAATGTACTTCTTGAACTCCTGTTTTAAAAGGAAAAATGGCCAAGAGAGCTCAAAAGGATGAAATTCTGATATAATCACAAAAGCTCTAACAAATTAGTGAGCACCATCAATAAAGTAAGTTAATGAAGGCCTGATGGAAGCAGGGTTAATGGTGTAGGCCAGGACGTGGCCAGCCAGAGCTCTATGCAGAAGGCCCCAGCAGTCTATGAAGGAGGCGTTATCCCCGTCGGAAACGGAAACCGAGGCAGGGGGAGCCCACGTCCAAACGGCAGTGAACGGTGGAGTCAGGGTGTGAACCTAGGCAGCCTGGCTGCCATTCCCAGTTTTTAAGCACTGGGCTATATATTTCTGGTTTGAGACAGAGAGAGAGAGAGGGATGGAGGGAGAAGGGAGGGAGAAGGAAGGCAATATAAAATGCCTTATAAGATTTGTGGGATTTTTTTCCTTTTAAAATAAAAACAGCTAAAAAATTTTAAATCTTTTCTCCCTTTTTGCTCTCTTTCTTCCTATCTTTTACTTATTGATGGTAACAACTAATAGTTTGAGATTAGTCATCTCTTGAGTCCACAAAATCTCTAAACAAAGTATGTACCATCATTTATACTTCCTAGCACAATATTTTGTCTGTGAATCCAAAATGTGTATTCTATTGCTGAGCTCCCTTCACGAACTGAAGCAAACCGCACAACAATTGTTAACACTTATGAACAAAGTCGCCAGTGAGGGTCATATTTCCGTTTATACCAAGGACTGCTAAGCATTGTCTATAAAGGGCCAGATGATAAATATTTTGCAGACCACTGAGTCCCTGTTCGGCGACTCATCTCCACCACGGCGGCGTGAACACAGCCACAGACAATCACACACAAATGAATGAGCATGGCTATGTTCCAATACAGCACTATGGACCCTGAAATTTAAATTTCGTATGACTTTCAAGTGGCACAAAATATCTGCCTTTAAAATTTTTGTCTTCAACCCTTAAAAAATGTACAAACTATTCTTACCTCTTGAACCTGTACAAAAACAGGTGACTGACCAGACTTGGCCTGTAGACTGGAGCTTGCCAGCTCCTAACTTACACCATGAGCCCTGCTCCCACCAGGCCTCCTGGGGCATTTTATCGACGGTGCTTGCCTGATGCAAGTTGTTAAATGAACAAATGTAGGCGCTTAAATGTAGTTTCCTAAAAAGGGCCTTCCTTTGGTTGTTACTCTTTTCTAAAACTCTCAGGTCTGAGGATGTTCAGGGTTTAACAAAAGATTGTCCTCACACACAAAAAAATTATAAACAAGAATCTAATGAATGAACTTGCAAGCTCTTTTGATTATTGACTTTCACTTAAGTTCCTCATTTGACAAATACCTGTGATATTCTAGATAGTACAAGGAAATTCCCTTAAACAAAACATTTAGGATGCATGCTATACAGGCATGTAAGAGTTTCTTTATATGAAGAATCATACTTGTTTCTGGGATAGGACTTGTAAAAGGTGAGGGTTCATTTATTGGCGCCGGACTCTCCTCAAAAGCAGTGTTCCCAGATTCCACGGCCTTGTGGTCCTGAGACCGGTTGAAACATTCATAGCGTCCCGCTTGGGTGCTGCGGTTCATACACATGAGTGATATGCTGGCCGTGGCAATGCTGCAGAACAGGGTGACGGACGTGATGATCATCTGCCAACATTGCAAGAAGACATTAGGACACGTTTCACCATTCCATCTTCCTAATCTTAGCGGGATAGGGCAAGAGTAATTTTTTGGTGGAAAATGCAATCTCTTTATAGCTATAAATGCTCTAGAATAGTGGTTCTTAAAAAGGAGGAGGAATACAGAAGGGGTGTGAATTACTTGTAGAAAAATTAAGAATTTGTTTGTAATCATATAAGATTTCTAACCTCTTCTTTCACTATACATCAATGCCATGGTTTTGTCTACAAGTAATTTAAATAACTGTTCACAGACTGTTTCTTCAAAGTTTTTGCTTGCTTTAATACACAGTTCAACCGTGCTTCAACTAGAGACTCTTTTATGGTAGTAATATAAAAAATAAATAATTGTAGCTAATATTTACTGAGTGTTAACCATATGTCAGTGCTAGTCTAAGTCCTTTACGTATAATCTTATTTACTCTCACAGCAACCCAATAAAATTCAAAATTACGAAACAAAACAAGGTAAGACATCAAAATCATTTGAGGAAGTTTTAAATAAATATATCCATGGGCCCTACCCCCTGGAGAATTTCTGATTCAGCAGGTCCCAAAAGTCTCTTTCTCTGTAGCTTTCAAGCACACTTTCTCACAGATACTTTTTGTTCTAAATTTACATTTACTACAGGATTGAAAGTCAAGAACCTGGCTTTTATTATTACTGCTAACTCATTAAATAGCTTTAAATTAATCACTCTTTCCTACAGTAGAGGAAATATAATTTTTAAGTGTGTTTAAGAAGACTCAGTAAGTTTCAAAAATGGAAATCCTCAACTAAAGACGAACTTACATAAAATCTTTACCACATTTTGAGGGGTGACTGGCCAAAGGAATGTAGGATCACCAGTGTGATATGTGGTAAATTGGAACAGATTTTCAAAACGAATTTCAAGGTAAGCACAGCAAACCACGTTAGCAAGTTAAAAGGGGCGTTCTCAAGAACGGAGGTGCCAGCACACTCTTCTCACCTGCTCTTTTCCGTAAAAGAAGGCGGAGTCAATGCTGTCTGCATTATGTTTTCCAGTTATCAAAAGAACACCAACAAGGAGAGCAGGAATTCTAGAATAACAAGGGTTTAGAGAAAAAAAGAGAATGAATAGTAACTACTGACAAGAAGAAAATTCTGAGATGTTCTAAACTATAGCAGCTGGAGAGCGAGAGAAAGAGACAGAACTGTCAGTCTATTAATTATTAATGGCTGTGGGCCAGCTAACAGAAGACTGCTCCCATTCCTGTGACTCTGCTGGAATTTTGGGCTGATTTCCAGGTGGCTGTTTCCACAGATTAGTTTTTAGCCAGGCACCATCAAACTCCAGGAGTCTCTGCTTTTTGTTTGCACATGGGCTTACTGGACTGCGGCCCACAGCCAGTCCACAGGAGTGGACACTTCTTTCTGCGGGCTCTGTGCCTCTCCAGGAGCTGGCACGCTTCGCTTTCTCCCACCCCGTTGCCTACAGCAATATAAATTACTTCTACACCTTACATCTTTCTTCCCCCTTTCCCTCACCTGATGCATGAAAACATCTGCAAACTCCGAGACAATGGACATGCGGTCTTTCCTACCTAGCCACGCAGCTGGTGGTCCAGACCACATGTCCCAAGACTGGTCTTCTCCTTTGCTAGCCATGGCCTAATAAACCCTTTCTTTTAAAAATACTTTCAGCTGTGGAAGTCAAAAATTTTTCACACTGTATACACAGAAACATGTGAGCGAACAGAAAACTACCAACTTACCCCCAGCCACATATTATGATGATTCCAACCGGAATTTGCATCCTCTCTTTCTTTTTCAAAAGAAACAAGGAAACTGCTATAAGTCCTAAGAACAAAAAATAGAGGTTGAAAGATACATAATTACTTGATGTTGATCAGACTTCATGGAACTTTATTTCATCAAGCTTCTTTCAGTAGCAGTCTATAGTTTTTGCCCTAAAATTTATTCCAAGTAAACGCTGTCCCCAATCATTTGAAGCAGGCTTTCTTAATTCAAAATCATTTGTGTTTTCCCTCCTACATTGTGCCTTTACTCAAATCTTCTTGTTTTATGCATGAAGATTTTTATCAAAAGCCCAAAATTACCTTACTCTTTTGACTGATGTCTTTGGAATCTAAGTATATTTGGAAAAAGAAAATTTTAAAGTGGCTACAGAACAACTCTAAGAATGAAAACACTCCCATTCTACTGGTGCTAAAAAAAGTGCAGGCAATTCTTACACAGGTTTTGTTTTTGGAAAATGCCCCAAGTCTAAATGATCTATGTTAGCACAATACAATATAAATTTACTACAAAAACACGTTTTAAAGTTCTTTAGCTTTCCTTATACCATATATCCAATTATTTATACAAGTAATGTCTTCTTTAACAAATCCTACATAGCTATAGAATCTTAGAGCTTTTGGGTCAGAAGGGACCTCTGCTGTAAATTCACACCTTCCTTTCTCAGATCTGGGAAACAAGGGCCAGCCAGCCCACACAGCCAGCAGAGGGCAGAGCAAGACTGGGAACCCAGCCACCGGATCTGAGGCAAGTCCACTGGATTCCTGTTTCTAAAACTCAGATCCATAAACCCGGATGGTTCCTCAGACACATTCATCAGGATCTGGAAATTTCTGAGAAATTTTAAGTCTCTCTGGTATATTTTCAATGACAATCACCTAATTGCCCATCTTATAACTAAAGTATAGTCTTATGATTTCAGGGCTTACATTTGCTTTTATATTCAGTGTGAGCCAAGTGAAGGCAAACACATGGTCCAAATGAAGGTTCTATGGCAGTTTGAAGAGAGAAAAGCAATGAGAAAACCAGATCTTAAATCCACACATGGAAATAAAGGCAGTGCGAACTTTTTAAAAAACCCACAAAACCCTAACCACAGATGTGATTTCCATTTTACATTTCAAGCTATGATTCAGATTAGCAAACAAGATCCTTTGTCATGTCAATAAATGTTTAATTAGAATTACTGGGTTTATAGTTTTGTTTGAATCTCATCTGCGAATTTGCTTTGGTTTTAAGGTTATATTTTAGTTGTATATAAGGAATTCATACCTAGATTTAAGGTTGTACAGATTAAGTAACCGTGTGCTAAAAATAATGTAAATCAACACCAATGTCCTCGAGAATTACTTTTCTTTACAGGAAGCACACATTACTCAAGTTCAAAAAGATACTATAATATCCACTGCTCTTCTCTAAATGCATTTGCACACTCTGTAGTTTCCGGTTTTCAAAGGGCCTGGGAAACAAGTAACCAATCATGAAAGTGTGCCAACTGTGTTCCGGTACTGAGGGCACTCTTCAAAATTCTAATGTTCGTTATTTTTTCCTTGTGAAAAGACTGACTAGGAACAGGTCCGATCTGGCCCTGGATCTCTCACTGACAAAGCTGAGAGGGCTCCTGACAAAGCTGAGTTAAACCCTTTGGGCCTTATTTTCCTCATTTGCAAAATGATGGGTTTAAACCAGACCAGTGTTTCCAAAGTGTAGAGATAAAAGGTGGCAGAAGGGTGAAACATTTTTGACTAGTTATGTGTTTAACACGTGTTTCAAAAGTTTTTAACTAGCACATGAAACCTGGGATTTTACTGATACAAGCGAAAAAAAAAAAGTGAGTCAATTTTCAGGAAAAAACAAGGACATGGCTATGCAGATATGGCAAAAATCATGAGGATGGTATGCAAATAGTGAAATTAAAAATGGCTGAATGGAACGACTTAAAACGACACTTCAGGTCTAAAATTCTGTTTCATCATAATAATCTCAAGGTTAAAGGGCCCCTTTAACCTTGATCTATTCCCTTAATCAGGGTTAGGAAATTCAGAATGTTTTTGAATAGATTTTGGCATATATGCTTGAAGAGTGTTTCAGGGAGACTTAGGGCTTTTTGATACATTGATGTATTTGCTGCTTTCTTATTATAAATTTAGCCTTAATAAATCCAGATATTAGAGAAATTATTCAGAAATAAAGGCTTTAAGCTGTTTTAATTTGATATCTCATGAAATCTCTTACATTATCCAAGGTGTACTTGTCTTTAAAAAGCTCAAACCTTATCCTCTTTGCACTGAATTTTTCACTGTGTAATTCCTCACCTCATTGTTGCTTCATTTCAAAAGGCTGTTGACTTAGTCTGGGCACTGCTTTCGACGGTGAAGCACGAAACCGAAGGCCTGTGCCTCACGGCCCCGTCCTGACACCGGCTGCCGACCCGTGGCTATCCCCAGCCCCACCCTTCTGCAATTTCCTGTCATATGCCATTTTGCAGGTTCACATTTGTGGTATGAATACAAAACAGCCAGACAGAATGTTTCAAAAACATACCAGAATGCATTCAAATAAATATTATACTTCAAAATAGCAATGTGGTAAATCATTTTGAATATCCTTCCTGGAGCCAGTTGAAATGAGGAATAGTCTTTCTTACTGGGTACTCTTCTGTTTCCATGCCTTCTTATTCCTTACTGTACCTGTTCTCATATTACTGTTTTTCCCTCTGTGTAATACTGTAGTTCTATTTTAGTGCCTACCCCATACCAGGTATAAATACCCACATTCATTTAATTCTCAAAATGACTCTGTAAAGTACAATGACCCAGGTACAGATAGGGAGACACAGACTGCAAAAGTTAAGTCATTTATTTGCTTAAGGGAGAGCCAGAATTTTTTAATTCATTCAGATGGACTCTGATAGTGAGCTCTGGGACACACCTTACATGCCTCATTCCCTACACTCTCCCTGACTCCAGTGCTTGCCCTCTGGGGGTCTCCAAAGGAGCGCTGTGCCGACCAATTGTGGCCTAGAGCCAAAGACCCTGAGGAAAAGGGCCACATGAAGGGAAGCTGCCCAAACCCTGGCAGAAATAGAGCACATCAGCAAATGGAACTCAGCTTTGTGGACTGCCTACATCAGCAGGTGTAAATGCCGAGAGAATACCTCACTCCTGCACTAGGAGACTTCAAAAAGATCACTAGACACTGAGGGCTTATAGTGATAGAGAGAGGACAGACCTAAATTTCCACTCGTGATCCAACTTACCTGTCCATAGGTAGGTGCTATAGAGGGAGCTGTACAATAGAACAAACACCAGAATTTGTCCAATAAAATTTTTTTCTTTAACAAAATTCCATATTATCATTCCAGCACAGACAATAGACTGAAAAAAAAAGAAAAATACAAAGTCATATTCACATGTTTCACTCATGTCATACTCATGTTTTATTCATAGTAAATATATTATAATTATTCAGTTTAAATTATTGCTGAATTATTATCATGTATAGCATTCTAGTTGTACTAAAATCTCAAGTTTTATGGTAAAAAACCTTTCTTATACAGATTCTTTAACAATGTACATATTCAATTAAAACAGATGAGAAAATTCTAAATATTAACCTTATATTTAATAATGGTTTACATAGAAAATGCTAATCTTTCCATTATAATTTGAGACATGCAAAGACTTAACTAGAAAAATAAGACCGTGAGGGTTCAATTTTTAAAGATACAATTATTTCTATTAAAAATGCAAAATTATCAAATGCCATTATGAACCCAAATTTATATAGTTCAAGACTCATCACAATATTTAATAAATTAGGCATAAATTAATTGTAATCAAATTGTAATTGATTGCATTTGGTAAAAAAATATTTTTTATTATAAATAATTTATAAAATTACTTTATAAGTAATTTTCTTCTCTGTAGTGGTATAATCAATGAGAAAGCCATAGTTCTAAATATCTATACATTTACTAACCTGAGCGATGAGTAAATTAGCTGTAAGCATATGAGGAAGCTGTTTATATTTTTTACTCAAAAGAAGAATAGCCAGAGACCAGATCTTAAAGACAAAAGGTTCAAAAGTTATTCAGGTTTCTTAATCTTTACAATCTTTATAATTCAATTACTTATTGAATGCATTGATTAGCCTCTTTAAAGAATCCACTTTATCCTGGTCCAGAAAAAAATTCCAACATTATGTTTACTTTAATCTGTCTAGTTCCCTAAATGGCATCGAGGTAAATTACTATATCCAAGGTAAAATAAAAAGCATGGAGAGGTCCTATCATAAATTAACTGTCAAAAACTGACAGGGTCTTTGCGAACTAATGCCTTGCCCAGGGCCACATTCTAACTTTCCCTACCTTTGGTGGCTGGGATGGGACACAGGTTCATAGCCAACTATTCAAGGAGAGAGCTTTAGTGGGAGATGCAGCTACAATGCACCAAGTTCTCCCGTGTTTTTTAAAAGAGTTTATTTATTTTTAGAGTGAGGGAAAGGGAGGGAGAAAGAAAGGGAGAGAAACATTGATGTGAGAGAGAAACATTGATCAGTTGTCTCTCGTATATGCCCCAACCGGGGATAAACCCGCGACCTGAGCATGTGCTTTGAACAGGAATTGAACCAGTGACCTTCTGCTTTGCAGGCTGATGCCCAACCAACTTAGCCACATCAGTCAGGGCTACATTCTCTCTTTTTGATTCCATTGTCTCATGTGGTATCTAAATTGCAGGTTATCTTACTTCAAACACTGCACAATGCCTACCTCAAGATTTTCTCGCATTCCTTACAGTGAAAAGGATTGGGTTTCTATTTTACCTATAGAGTGGTTTTCTATTTTACGCTGGTTAATTTCTTTCTTTCTGCTCCCCTCATTGTCCATCAAAACTTATATTGTCCCTCTCCCCAAACTTCCCTCCTACCAATGGGCACAGATTGTTAGGAATATGTAACAGAAGTGAAATTTCCTAAAAATTACATTTATTATACATTTGTTACCAATATACGTATTCATTCCCATCTCCTTTCTTTTAATAGTAAAAGTTGTCTTTTTTTTAACCAAAATACTGCTTGAATTCAATAGACAATTTAGTTTATAAAATAGTTGTCAAATGTGTAAGTATTTAACTTGAGCAAGATATATCCAGAAAGTTTCATTAACATTAAACGAGTGAGTGGATGTGATCTTGAGGACCCTTCAACCCCATGATACTGAGAAAGCCAGTATTTGTACAGTGATTCACCACATACAGAATGCTTTCCACACATACTGTCTCATGGGATCCTTAAAGCAACCAAAGGAAATAGGTAAAATTATTACCTCTACTTTATAGCTGAGAAAACTGAAGCTTAGAGAAGTGAAGGTAACTCCACAGAGACATACAGCTGGTTTGTGATACAGCCAAAGTCAAGTTCGGGTCTGACTAAATTTCATGCCTTGTCTGCTATACAATTCTAACTCCCAGTTTGAAAGAAAAATCTCTTAAGACTGATAATTATGTTTTATGGGTAGGCTTTAGTGTTCTCTACTGCCTACGAAATTAGATTTTTAAATTCCTAAATTTCTGATACCAAGCTATTTGCAAACTCATTCTGTGGTTTTCTTCATTTTTACATTTAAACATACTTACCAAGGAGACCAGGCTGATAATACTGATATCAAAACTAACATTCTGGATGGCATAAGCCAATGGCTTAGGGTCCATTGAGGGGAAGGTCAGTAACCAGGCAGAAACGTACATGATTGGTGCAGACACAAATGTGCTTATTACCATCCCTGAGGTTATCTGCAAAAAAAAAAAAAGAATCAAATTGAGGAAAGGGTCACAGTCACACTTAAACAATTACCTTAAACTTTAAATGGCCACAGCACACTAAGTTACTCTAAAATAAAAGCAAGAGTCAATAAAAAGATATCACAGAATCCAGCATGTTATCTAATACCATATTTCCCCCTTCTGAGAGCTCTGTTTAAAAGAAAACACCATTAAGTCCCCTGGCTCCTTTTCCAATCTATGCTCAGTTTATATTTTCACATAACAAATAGCAGACACCCCATGGCTGATGGTTATCTTCTAGGTTCTAAGAAGTAACCCATATTAGTGATCTAATTAAACTGATGACCAGTTTCCTTCCATACTATTTCATAAAATAGAGGGCAATAAAAGCAAGTTAAAAAAGCACAAAATTACTATGCAAACATTTTACAGACTAAAAATGGAAGTGACCTTTGTTAAACAATTTAGTACCTTCACATTATATTTCAAAAACATTTACTCTACTGCTGTAGAGAACATGTACTATATGCTTAGACACTGATAACAATTTGGTTTTAATTGATTTTAGCTATTTACTGCAGTTGATTATGTGGTGTTTTGCATCCGGAGGCTGAATTATCAATGAGTGAAATAGAATCTTTTTCCCTCGAAATTTCATAAGTTACCCTTCTATAAATAACCTTTAGGCTTAAGTGTAAGTACAGAAATAAAATACTTCAAACTAAAAAAGACTAATTAAAAGTGTCCTGGCTGAATGAAGACTCCAGATTAAAAACTCATTACATGATGTCATAGGATGCCCCCTTATACACTGTGAAGTAACTTATAGATATCAAGTTCTCATAAAAAAATGCTGACTTGTTTTTGAAAATTCACTCTACTAGCCACATAAACAGTCAAATTTAGAACATGGTATATACATACAATCTCCACTTCCATGTTGAACTGTGTCGCAAAGATGGCCACTCCCGGCGCTACAGGAAAGACACCATACAAAAATGCGTAATTTGATAAACTTGTATGGTTCACTACACTGCTGCCCTTGTCCAGGACTTCCACCATTTCTCTGCACAGAAGTGGCAACACCAGGCTGAAGAAACAAGAAATGCGTCATAACTTGATATCCAAGCATGCTGGTCCCCAAGCAGTAAATTGCTCTCATGAACTTGGCATTAGGTTATGGTTCTTCTTTCTAGAAGGTGTATCTATTTGCATGCACATATTCTCTGTATGCCTACTTGTGGACATTTTAAAGATTTTATTTTTTTATTTATTTTTAGAGAGAGGGGAAGGGAGGGAGACAGAGAGGGAGAGACACAGCAATGTGTGGTTGCCTCTCACATGGCCCTCACGGGGACCTGGCCTGCAACCTAGGCATGTGCCCTGACTGGGAATCGAACTGGGACCCTTCGGTTCCCAGCCCGCGCTCAATCCACTGAGCTACACCAGCCAGGGCTCTACTTGTGGACATTTTATTGAAGGACTCAAGAATTCAACTTAGAGCCATTTAAAGTATAACAATATTCTAAAAATACTTCAAACATCAGTAATTAGGAAGAAGAAAATCAGACTTTTGTTCTACAAATAATTTTCTTACAAAAAGCTTGTAAAAATTGTAATAATAGCTGCTGTTTCTTGCTTCCTCTATTAGTTCATTGAAATGTTAAAAGAAAAAAGATTGACAGTCTGAGTAAACTTTAAAAAAATTACTAAACTTATTTAAAAACAAAACTATTTTTTTAAATCGTGATTAGGAGTTTAAACGGTTCAGGTAATGATAATGTTGCTCAATTAGGTTTTCAGAAACAGTAGAAAAGCAGGCATCAAACAATTAGCTCTTCATTTTTGGAAAGACAAAGATTTAGCAAAGAAATGGAAACAACTGAAATAGAGCAGAAAATTGGTGAAATCTGGACATGGTGAAAAGTCAGTTATCCTTCAGGATTCCATAGAAAGAGCATTATCAATAGTAGCTGAGCTACCAGAACGTCCCCCAAAAAACAGCAAGGCCGATGGTATTTTTATAGCGGCACTTAGAGAGATGCTCTAGGATCAAGATCTCTTCTGTGCACTTTTGTAATTACAAAAATACGTAGGTAAGTCCTGACTGGTGTGGCTCAGGGGCTCAGTGGGTGGGGCATCCTCCCACTAGTGGAAAGGTTTGCCGGTTCAATTCCCAGCCAGGGTACATGCCTGGATTGCAGGCCAGGTCCCCCATGAGGGGCATGCAAGAGGCAACCAATCAATGTTTCGCTCACACATCGATGTTTCTCTCCCTTCCTTTCTCCTCTTTCTAAAATAAAATAAAATTTTTAAAATAGATGAAAATATTAAATAGGGATCAAAGACCCCCAAAAAAGGTGTTAAAAAATTAGAATATTTAGCCCTGGCCGGGTGGCTCAATTGGCTGGAGCGTCATCCCGTACACCAAAAGGTTGTAGGTTTGATCTCCGGTCAGGGCACATACCTAGGTTGCAGGTTCAATCCTCAATTGGGGTGTATCTGGGAGGCAACCAATTGATGATTCTCTCTCACATTGATGTTTCTTTCTCTCTTTCTCCTTCCCTCTCTCTAAAATTAATAAATATATCCTCAGGTGAGGATTAAAACAATTTTTTAAAAATGAGAATATTTTAAGCTGATAATACTATTACTGTTAGAACCATATCTATTACTCTGCCAATACTAATTAATATCTTACTTCTAAGGAGCATTATACCATCATAAATAATATTCTTATTATTATTGACAGAATATTATATTAGAATATTATAGATACAATTTGTATTCATTTGTATTATTTTGAAAATATAGATACTATTTTATATTGCACTGGTCTCATAAATTTAACTGTCAATACAAGAGCTGAACTCAACAGGCAAGAATGCCCCAAGTACCCTGGGATAACCTGGCAGTAAAACTGATGTCACTTGCATCATGAAGTACAACTCCATGGCTAAGGGGCTAAGTAAGCTGAAGAACTATTAACTGAGGGGCTGACAACTCTTTGACAGGCTAGGATCAGACAGTTGATAATAATCATTCATATTAACTTACTTCTATTTAGAAATTTCAACCACCCTCAGTATTACAGAAGATTTTCCCCAAATTCATGACTATATGCATTTGAAAAACAGTTTATATTAAAAATTATTGCTCTTTCCATGACTAAGATGCTTTGGACTTTAGGATTTTAACAGATTTAGAAAACTCATAAATCCTGCAAAATTCCTTAAAAAATATTATTGCACTTGGACATTAGGAGATATTAAGTGAAATTATATAAAAGCTGAAGAAAACCAATACTTTTTATCCTCCAACAGTAAAACAGAAAGGATAACCTACATGAAATAAGAAAATGACTTTCCACAGTACACCAACATCACACTTCCTTTAAATCCCAAGTATTCAGTTAGGAGGAATTATTATCATCAAACTATTTAAAGAGAAAATAGTTACAGACATTCCAATGAGCTGGCTAAATAAGACTTTCATAAAATACAATCCCTGAGTTAAATAAGTGAAACTTACAGTTTAGCTGTGATGAGAAGAATTAAAACAACAAATGCTGACTTCTTCAGTTTCTTTATTTTTCCTACCATTGTAAGACCAAGATAAAATAGAGCTGATCCGGAAAAAGAATTTGCAAGTCCATCCAGAAAATTTTCCATATATTCGGGCACCTTTTGGTCAAGGATAAAATTGAAGGCAATGCCTATGAAGACCATGAACACTATTGGGTTCTGTAGTACTCGCAGAAGTCCGAGTCCCACAATTTTTACTTTGTTTTGAGAAGCATTTTGACTGTCTTTCCACTTCTGAATTTCACAGAAAATGAACCCTATAGGGTTTAACATCATAAGAGATATTGGTGCCACCAAATAAATGTACTGGAGATACTCTGGGTATGTAGTTTGATATAAAGCTTCAACTGCAAAACAAGAATTAAAATTGATTTAAAAATGATCATTATAGAAACTCATTAGTAAATTATGTGTATAATGTTTTCTGTGCACAATTATACCATATTATAAATTAAACCTAAATAGTTTAATTTATTTTACTATTTTTACAGAATGACCTCATTAGCCTTGTTTTATAAATAGAACAACTTAGTAGGAAAGTTGAAAAAAAGAAAAAACATGTTAAATGATAATCGGCTCATAATAATCGACTTTTACAAATTTTTAGTAATACCCCCTAAATTTTATGAGTAGAGGCTTAGACTAGCCACAATAAAATGGAAGAATTGTAGAATTCTTTTTAAAAAATGTTTATTGATTTTGGAGAGAGAGGAAGGGAGAGAGAGAAAATCAATGTGAAAAAGAAACATTGATTGGTTTTTCTCCCCCTACATGTCCCTACCCGGGATCAAACCTGTAACTTAGGCATGTGCCCTGATCAGGAATTGAACCCACAACCTTTTGGTGTACAGGATGATGCTCCAGCTGAGTCACACTGGTCAGGGTAAATTGTAGAATTCTTAAAAGAAACAATTCAAAGTAAAATTCTTATAACAAAACATTTAACTAGTAACAGCAACAGGTGGCTAGCTGTTGGTTCCCTTGAGAGAGGGGTCTCACTGGAGTGGTGAGGGAGATGTCTGGGTACAGAAGACAGAGGAGCAAGTAGCAGATGACAAACTCAAAAACGAACACTGAAGTGATGAAGTCCAAGCTATACAGGAGAAGTGGAGATGGGTGATAGTTGACAGAAAAGAGAACTGGAGTTGCCTATGAAGTCTAAGAATTAGATGTAGTTGGAAGGTTAGGACTTCAGAGCAGTCAGATAATAAACTATTGAATTTAATAGTTCACAGATGAGTAGGTCCAGGATAACCTAGGATGACTATGTTAGTTGGTGGCTGAAATGGAGTGGAGAAAACCATCACTGGTGATGAGGAGGTCAAGGAACTAAGAGGGCAGAGAATTTGATGGGTAATTCACATGGTTGCTAAAGTCAAGCAAGAGAATGGCAAAACTTGGCAGCAGAAAAGATAACAGTGAGCCAGATACTCAAGTCTTCAGTGAACGAGGAATGACTGGAATGAGGCCAGTAGATGAGAGCAGTGAGGCTGCGCTTCAACCTCAAAGAGGCAATTTTTACAAAGAGCAAATAATAACGGCCTAGCAGCGGTACAAGGTGGCGATGAGGAAGCCAGTCCTGTCTATCATTGCTCACGCAGTGTGCAGGTGATAAGAAAATAGGCAGCCTCCACCTGAGGGGAATGAAAGGGAATACAGGGCTTCAAGGAAGACCAGTGAAGATGCTGAAGAATTAGGGATGGAAAGATGGATAAGAAATGTTTGGAAGGGTGGCGTCATGGAATGCACATTTAACTAACACAAATTCAGCTACTCTCTCAAGGAAAACAAAAGCTTTTTTTTTTCTTTTCCATAAAGCAAGTTTCCATACGCAAATGAATTAGTTAACTTGCTGTTCTCTGATGAACAATGCTAGCAAAAAAAAAAAAAAAATTCGGGCTGTGTTAGACTTAGGAGTATACACTGAGTATGTGTGCTGTACTCTGTAGGTGATTTAAGGGATTTTTCAAGGGTTTGACTGTATGCGATGACTTCGGAACCTAACCGCAGCTAAGTTCAGTCTCCTTACAGAGGGGTATGATGGGTTGGACTGGACTTACAGCAGTTTCTTGGTGAAAGTGAGGGTTGGTGACCTGGCTGTGGACTGATCAGGGCAATTGAGAGCCCTGAAGTAAGCAACTTGGTCTCTAGGCACATTTTTGGCAATGAGTTCTGAAATTATTCAACCTAACATTTAAAGGCTGATTCATAAGTGATTTGAGGTTAAAAAGACAAAAGAACAATCACAGTCGCTCACAAGGAGAGAGGCAATCATGTGCAAAAATGTAAAAGATTAGCTCTCTCGGTTTACACTGAGATCAAGTGACACAGGTGCGAAAATATATTTGTTTACTTACTCAGGGGACATAAGCTTCATTTAACGGCACACAAGTGTCCTGTTAAAGTTATGCAACTAGATTATATAACCTGTAGAAGTTCACCTTGTTCTCCTTAGCTAAAAACTACATTTTATAAGAAATTTCCCGCTTTTTAGTTAAGCATATGCAGAGGTCTATATCCCTGAAATGAAGCAGTGGTTAAACAAAACACATTTGATTACATAAAATCTCACAAATTCTTTCTGATTTCCAAACTAGATATACTAGCTCTATAACTCTCCGTGGTTTTCTTTCATGTTTCATAAGGTTTTATCTTTTAAGTAAAAAAAAACAGCACTTTTGATAACTATTTCAAGGTAGTGACACTTTTTCTGATCAGATATTCTATCTCCAAGAATCCATATTTGCCCACCACTCAATTTTAAAAACAGAGATTATATTTTGGAAAAGCCTTGTGTTTTCAATCTGAGCACAAGAATTTTCCCAAATGGCCAAGATAAAATACATAAACTTTGATAAAACACATAAACTTACAGCCCACAGAGTGCTTTAAGTTAATGCCTTTTCCAGAATTTACATTTTTGCCATGTATAATGTGCACGTTTTTTGCCCAAATTTTTGAGGGAAAAATAAGGATGTGTGTTATGCATGGGTACGATGATTACATGCCACGGGGACACTGGGTATAATAATCCTGTGTGTAATGTACACAAACATGGGTGTGCATTATACACAGGAGTGCATTGTGCATGGCAAAACACAGCACTTTCCCGGCACACTGGCATTTAATAGACTTTAGATTGTTTTAAAGCTCAACACAAACTTGAGCAACAGTCTTTATTATCTATGGCTAGCCAATCACCAAGTGCTTTCTCTGTTTTCAGGATCTTTCGTATCTTCTCCTCTTGATTCCTCCTACCACCACTGGTCAAAAATTTCAAAACTGGGTTACTTAATGTGTTTCCAATCAATATCCTTTTGGTTTTTCTTGGCCACCTCCTTCATGCATTTTATTCACTGCTGACAATATCATCTAAATCTTAACTTTCAAGAAATAAGACTTTTCCAAAGTTCTCACCACCCACAGGAACAGCTGTAAAACCTTTCTTTTGACATTCAGTCCAGTCTCCGCAACTGGCCCCTTACCGCCCCAGCTCATCTCTCTGGAAATACCCACTCCTTGGCGCAAAGCCTCCGTCAGCCAGTTTAGTATCAGAGTTAGACCAGAAAAATACCGGTTCACAACTACTTCTGCATGCTGATCATCATCACCCAACCTTGAAGTCTCTCCTTTCTTACTTAACCTTGTCTACTGCGTACGTAAGGTCTGTCGCAGGTACTACTACTTCCACCAAGTCTCCAATCTCTATCATGGATTTCCTCTTCTCCGGATGGCGCTGGTCACCTGTTTCGTGTTAGTGCCACCTCAACTAATTCTAAGTTCTTCGAAGGCATCATTTTGTAACTGCCAAGCCCCAGTGCAGCACTGAGCAAATCTAAAAATAGTCGCTGAATGGAATTAACACATCAATGAAGGTTAAAAGTTTCAGACAGAATAAAAATGTATTTTGTAACACACAGTAATTTATACCTAATTGTTGTTTGTTAACCTGTTTTCTTTTTTTATCCAAATGTTCTTCTTTTTTCATATTCTGAATATTGACAAAGTAGGTTATTATTGGGTATTTTTAAGTCGGTAGAACAGGTACTTGAAGGCAGACAGTAGTCTAGTGGGACAGCAAAATACTGGGAATAAATAAACACTTGGTAAATTACTATAAGAATATGGTAAACATGGAAATTTCAATCCCTTTCTGCCATTCATTTGCATAATTACTTAACATTGTCTTTAAAAAAATGTATTTATTTATTTTTAGAAAGAGGGAAAGGGAGGAAGGGAGGGAGAGAAACATCAATTGGTTGTCTTTCACACATGTCCCAACCAGGGACCTGACCTGCCACCCAGGCATGTACCCTGACGGGGAACTGAACCAGTGACCGTTCACATTGTGGGACAACCTTCAACCTGGTCAGAGCTTAACAGTATGTTTTTATAAATTGGTAGTGCTATTCTTTTGTTACCAATCTGAAGATGGTTTTTCAAATCTGAAAAAAAATATATATGAAAGTAGTGACCCCTACTAACAAATTAGATTTATAGTCATTATATAAACTATTATGTTCTAGTTAATTAATACTTAGAAATAAGGCTCTTGAGGAGGAGGAGAGAATCCTACTTTGAGGAATTACTATATAGCTTTGAAAACTAAGAGACAAAATTAGCCACCCACTGTGGCTCTTATTTTGATTCTGGCAGGTTTTCAATCCCTAGCAAATAACACAGGGACCCAGACAAGATCATTCTATTACTTAATGG
Source organism: Micronycteris hirsuta (assembly GCA_004026765.1). Classification (NCBI taxonomy): domain Eukaryota; kingdom Metazoa; phylum Chordata; class Mammalia; order Chiroptera; family Phyllostomidae; genus Micronycteris; species Micronycteris hirsuta. The sequence continues at coordinate 95,538 of PVJI01004301.1, forward strand.
CATATCGTTAAATGCTTCATTTCCTTTTTGTTTACAGCTCAAGCACTACAGCATAATTATGATTAGTCAGGGTACTTATGTTATCAGCATCATTTGAGGAATAAATTATAGGATTTAACTGTGCCCTATTAGTATCTTTTAATGACCAAGGCAGGGAACCATTCTGGTTTGCTGAAATCAACATTTCACCTTGGTTTCTTCTCACACTCAAATTTCTTTAAGTACCTTTGAAAAGAATTGTTCTAAAACCACGCCCCCCCCCCAAAAAAAAACCCAGAGAGCTTCTTTTTCAGTCTGTAGTAAGGCACTACAGTTTTCTGTCACTTCAGTGTAGATAAATGATTTTAACATAGTCTCATAGACTGTTATAATTGTCATAGGACAGAGAAAAGGGACCATGACTGTCCTTTCTCTTTATTCATGATCTGCCTTCTCCTGAGTCACCTGTAAACTGGACTGATGTTGTAAAACAAACACAGTATTAAAAAGATCAGTTCTTATAAGCTCTGATGTTTATCTGTGAACAAGAGAGTGGGAATTCCTGGGAGAAGCCACGTAACAAACTGAAACGGTCTTCTCTCTAGGGACAAAGTCTTCTCTGTTCACACTGAATGAGGCCAGAAGGCAGATGGGCATGGACAGCAATAATAAATCACCTCATTGGAGCAGATACAGGGCCCTGCAGTTCTATATCATGCCTTCCAATCTGCAGGTACATGGAAAAGCACTCCAGTCTATTCTACTAGATTGTGGTAAAGTTATTTTCTATAATCTAATGTTACAACAGCTCTTACATTATTTTTTATTTAAAAATTTTTAAAAAACCCAAATATTACAGCTCAAAATCTATGAGCATAGCCCTAGCCAAGGGGCTCAGTTGGTTGGAGTGCCATCCTGTGCACCAAGGGTCATGGGTTCAATCCCAGGTCAGGGCACATACCTAGGCTGCGAGTTCAATCCCCACTTGGAGCGCATACAGGAAGCAATCAATTGATGTTTCTCTCTCACATTGTTTCCTTCTCCTTCTCTCTCTCTAAAATCAATAAGCATATCCATAGGTGAGGACTTTAAAAAAAATCTATGAGCATAATCATCAGGAAAATTGGGCTGGAACACTGCTGGAAACACAATTATTAACGGATTCTCTGATTTAATGTGGGACATAAGAAAAGTGATGATGAATATGGCTGACTATCTTTTCTGGTTGAAGATTCTGTCTTGATATGAAAATGGATAAACTCATTTAATAGGTCTTTTTTCACTACTACTCATTTCATGAAATATTTTAGATTAATGTAAAGATAATAAAATGTTGATTATCTGTGAAAGTAATATATTACAAGGGCTACTTGGACTTCTGAAGATTAAATGGGTATGTTATAGAACTGTGTAGTGTAAGAGAAAGCCCAGGATTTAGAACCAGAAGACCTATGTTCGGATCTCAGTCACCTGTAAGCTGTGTGACCTGGGATAAGGCAATTAAATCTCTGTAAGCCTGTCTCCTTATTTAAAAATGAGGATAATAATATTTGCCCTACCTCAAATGAGAAGTAAATGAGAAAAACCTCTATAAAGTTTAAAATGTTAGTTCTCTTTAGTTATGGGCTTACTAATCTATGAAAGCATGAAACTATATATTTATAGTTTATGTCTAAATTAAGATATAACAATATTCATTAAATATTTAATACTATGATGCTGAACCACTTCTCAGGTCCTTATATCATAAATACCTTGATAAATGTACATTATTAATGCCTCTGAAGAGATAGATAAGTCTTTATTTAAAATGCTTGGTTCATTCTTAATTTTAAAATCACTAACCTTAAAGAAACACCTATCTGGTTTCTGACTATTTATAGCATAGTTATCTAACAGCCTAGTGTTTCCTCTCTCATAAACCTTCTGCTTGACTGATAGTTATTTAATTTTTCAGGTATATCTCTGTTTCTGGTAAAAGAGATGGAGAAGGGTCAAAGGAGGAAAGAGATGAGAAAGGATAGTCCACCAGAATCCTTTTGGTGCCAGTGGTGAAACAATTGGTTGGGGGAAAATTTGAAAGTTAATGGTAGATTTCAACAGTCGTTTTATTGCGTTGTTTTGTCTTTGCTTAGGAGCTGTATCATCAGAAAGGCCTTTACTGACTTCCTACCTTAAGTTGTACCTCCTCACTCCTCTCCCTCTACACTACTTTACTATTTTAATGTCCCTTGTCATTACTTGGTATTATTTTAATTTTATTTTCCCATTAAAATGTAAATTCAATAGGTACAAGAATGTTGTTCACAGGTGCATTCCCACAACTAACACAGTCACTGGTATATAAGGGTCCCTATGAATGAGTGAATGAACAAATGAATGACTGTATCCATAATATTCAGGTCCTCACATTATGACACATGATCAAAGCACAACATAAACATTAATCTAAAAACAAAAATATAAAAAAAGTAGTTACTAAGTATACATTTTCTTAGTGGCAGAGTGTCTGGAAAAAAAAGATGTTTCAAGATCTCTCAACATCCCAAACTGGTATTTTTATTGTTTCATCAGAAAACATATACACTTAGAAGCATAAAATTAGGCTGCTTAAAGAACTGGAAAAATGAAGAAGGAAAAGCTGGAAAGGTGAAAAAACCCTCCCCATTTTTGTTCTTAAACAACAAATTAACTTCAACAAAAGAACACTGACATTTTTGAAGAACAAGCTCAAAAGTGAGCATTAACGTAAAATAATATATATTCCAGATGGTAAGAATATAAGACAGGAAAAAAGTCACTCATAAAATTCCACTGCTAACATTGAATAATGACGGTTTTTATAATATGCCTATGTTTTTTACACAATTTAAATCAGAATCTGATCTCTTCTGGAAATTAAAGTTCTTTCATATGTGATTATTGAGAAGAAAAAAATACTACTAGAAAGAAAATTCACAAAGTTTATTTGGATATGACCATTTGTTTTAGGCAGAACTTTCAAGGAGCCTCAAACTCTGATACTAAGGAAAAATATAATTCATCCTAGTTTAAGACATATTTAAGAAAAAAACATGAAAGATCTCTTAGATACAAGACTAAATATTGATCACTAACCAATACTTAGATAAATAAAAAGACTTAAATTTTGGTACGTCTAAAACACTTGAATTTTTTAAAAAACTTGAAAAATAAAAAAATAACTTACCTATAGGATATCCCAATGCAAAGTCATTACTTTGTGTAGCAAAAATAGGGAATAGTCCGGCTTTGCTAAATCGACTATTAGGGTTGGCAACTAATAAGGTTAGCACACATACAACAAAAAATACAGAAGCTTTGGCAATTAAGATGCTATACAAGAAAGACCAGTCCACATTGGAAAAATTAAGCACAACCATGTTTTTGAATAACAAAGCTGGAAGTGCAAATCTGGAGACAAAATTTCCCAGTCCTTTGGCCTGTGTTGATGTTATGACATTGGCCCTTCCTGCTACGTAGCCACAAAAGACTATGCCAAAGCATTCTAGTAAGGCTGGAAAAAGCCTTGATATTGACATTGAAGGTGGGTCATTGGTAGAATTAAATCCATGCATTACTGTCGAGGACAAAGTGTTGGTCACATTGACCGCTATGGTTAAGTTCTTGGCAGGTAAATCAGAAAAAGAATTCATTTTCTTTCACTCTCCAACTCCAATCAGATCTCTGCAAAGAAAGAAGGTTCAATGTAACAATCAGTAGGAAGAATTCTAGTTGAAAGAATACACTGGTAAACCTAGACTTATTAAATGGTTAAATACACATACTTTTCTTCAACTACCATCAGACAAAAAATACACGTTAAAAAAAAGGGTGGGAGTGTTTCCTTGCTAACAATAACCTCTTTACTCTCAAAGGTGGGTCAGAACAAAATATTTGTGTTGCTGTCCTATCATCAGTATCAGATCGAGTAATTCAGCTGCAGTGATGCACTGGGGTCACCCCCCCCAGTGACCCACCCTTGAGCCCCACCTAATGACTAAGAGCATGGAGCTCAGAGTCTCTGCCGAATGTTCACCTGATCCAGATGCCCCGAAACCTCAGAAGCTGTCAAGGTTATGTCAAGGAGACACACTAGACAGAAGGAGCCTTTCCAGCCTGTGGTCATACTTGACTGTAGGATAAAAAAAAGGGTAGAGTAGAGTATCACTTGTCAACTTTGAACCAGTAACTTTTGTTTTCTGTGTCTCACTTTCCTCATCTGTGTAATGGTAATAATAGTACCCACCTCACAGGAATTTGAGATTATTCAAGTAACAGTCCATACAGTCACATCCAGCACAAAGTAATCGTTTAACAGAAGTTAAATATAATTTTGGTAGTATATTAAGAGAGGGAATGAACTAAAAAAAAGATGGCATCCCACCAACCTACTCTTGGTTCCTTTTACACCAGCCTCACATATTGGCCTTTTTGAATGTCCCACAGTCCTTTTGTGCACCATGGAGTTTGCACATGCCATTAACTCTAAAAATGTTCTCTTCTCTACCCACCCACCACTCCCTACACATAACACCTACTTATCCTCCGAATCACAGAGTTCAGGAGTCACTTCTATCAGGTAAGGCCTTCTCTGACCCCACAGCCAGCCCAAGAGTCTTTCTCAAACAGAATTATGTTCCTTACCTTTAGGCCACTTTTCTCATTTCATAATTACACTGTGCATTACAGTGACTATTTGTTTTATGTCTGTCTCCTATGCTAGACTTTAAGTTCTACACAAACTGGGTTCGTGCATGTTTCTACTTACTGCTGTGCCCCTAACGCCTAGCACAGGACATGGCACACAGGAGACTCCATATGTGTATATTTATTTCACCTTTTAGTGAAACAACGTTGTCTTTTAGGAACTAGTTCATGGACAGAAATCTCTCTCTCTGGCTCTTTCCCTCTCTTTTCAATGATAAAGTATTCTAAGTTTTTCACTATAGCAACAGGCCCAAGACCACACAATGTGTTCTAAAATGTTCTAAAGCTGTTCATAAAATGTTAAGGAACACGCAATGTGTTGTAAACTGTTCTAAAGATGTTCAGAAAAATGCTAAAGCAAGAAAAAGTTCTTAATGCTATTATTATAATACTTAACAGGCTCCCCTCTTGCTGCCACAGATACATGAACGTGAGGTTTAGATAACTGCAAATAACAAGCTCTTGCTAGTAACTTGAAATTAACATGGCAACAACTGCCAAGTTATAATTACTCTGGGTTAATCATCTAAAGTGACCTTCTATATGGCAGAAAGTAAAAAAGCTCATTTCTGAAATGTACGATGCCCAGGTTAAGTTCTCAAACACGCACATCACATTAATAAGACTCAGATGGCAGGCCAAAGACCAGCAACAACTGATACTCAGGGGTGTGAACAAGATAATTTTCCCTGTACTACACTGGTATTAACGGAACCATTTAAAAACTTACATTTAATCTGGATCAGGATGAGTATTTTTCTCATAGGATTAGATAGGAGTGGTCAATATACACAAAACCTACAATATTCACATACCTGAAGTTTAGCAAGCGAGCGTCAAATTATATCCTGGGAAAGCTACCTGCTGGTACAGGTACCCATAGTTGAAGTAAGAGCTGTTAAACAATGAAACAAAGGTGTCAAACATTTGGAGCCCTTAAAGATGTAGACTTGAAAAGTCAGCGCTAAAGAATAAGGTGATAAATTAGCCCAGTCTTGTTATTTTTTTCCCCAAAGTTCCCTGTATTTCTTTGCCTGGAGATTTAATAACTAATATGTCTCACTACCCCTTATTTGCACCACACTTGCATTATCAGTGAATTCCAATGCTTTTAAACCAACAGTTAAATTAAACTAGCAGTTGTTCAGTAAAAAGAGTCAAAAAGCCCTGAACCTATTTTTGGGCCTTATCCCTTATTAACTCTCTTTGGGCAAGTTACCTAGCCTCTCAGGACCTTAGCTTCCTCAACTATAAAATTTGAGAAAAAACCTCCTTAGAGGAATATTGTGAGGATTGGAGATTTTATACTAAGCTTATCTCAGTAGTTTATTACAAAGTAGGCTTTCAAGAAATAGTAGCAATTGCTGTTAGGAATTGTAACCCTCATTAATAGTAAGAATGGTAACCAATTAAATATAATTCATTGTTCTATGCCAGTTCTTCAAACAATACTTGGTAGTAAAGATCCTCCAACTAAAATAGAGGAACAGGATGGACCACAAGGTTATCATTTTTATTTTATAAGAAACAATTAAGAGGAGTTCAATTTAATTGTTTGATCTTAAATAGTTTTAGCAGGAAAGAGAGAGCTCTTCATTTTTCTCAAGATGATGGTCAAATAGTTGTCATAATGCCCAGGCTTAACTTGAAAATTAAGAGAAAAATCGAAAAGTAATGTGCCCTTTTCCATGAGGTTTCTTTTAATGTTCCTCAATATTAAAAAAGCAATGCCTGCTAGTTGAGAAAAAGTCAAAATAACCAGAAAGGACTTGTCTCATCTTACTTCCCCCCAGCCCCATGGGAGGAAAAAAAATGCTTTCTAAAGCATTCTTTTAAAATGAACAAGAGCCACAGCAACAGGAAGTTTCGGTATTGTTTTTTGTTGTTTTTTTTTTAAGTTACATCCAGTCTTTTCATCTCATTAAAACAAGGCTTGTTATGGAACAAACTAGCTGATCTGTCAGAGTCAAAAAACACTCACTGACCACTCAATGGGGCAGGGGGTGGAGATATACAAACCACTTCAGGCTACTTCATTTTCGGTTTAAATAACACAGAACAACTGAAATTGTAAACAACTGATATTATTAAGTAAAAATGGGGAAGAGGACTGTGATTATCTTGCAAGAAAAAGCTTTAAACTCTTAGGCTGTGTGTTTCTCACACACCCAGTATCCTTTATCCTGTGGGAAAAGCACAGTACAGTGTGGTACCATTCAGTGCACCCTTCAACATCAGCAGTCACACCATCCACCCACTTCCGCCTACTTGTAGGGGACCAAATGTCCTTCCTGGAGACCTAGGATGGGGAGCCCTGAGCTCTGCTCTTCCCTTGTCGTCAGGGATAGACTTTGGCCCTCCAAGATAAGGGTGTGGAAAGTCGCCAACCACAGAGGCCGCCCAGACAACAGCTACCACCCAGTGCCTGGACAGGCAGCAGTGAAGTGGAAAGGCAGCTTGGGGTCTGTGGCTAGGATAAAAAGTTGGTCCTTCAGCTTTCCCAGGGCAGGGGAGTCACAACGTCAGAATAACTGACATGCTCTAAAAGGGGGTAAGGAAGAAAATTTGGGGCAACTCTACAAGTATACGGGCAGACGCTCCCAGGAGGGCAGAGACTGAGACCACCCCTTGGGATAAGGGTAAGAGTCGGAGAAGGACAGGGTGAAATGAGGTGTTCCTCAAACTAGGGAATGGCAATTCTGCCACCGGAGGGGACAAGCGAGCCGCCTCCTCCCCTACGTAAGCCCACCCCGGTGGCCCCACACGTCCTGAAGGTGGGCACTGCGGGGAAGAGGCGGGCAGGCGGAGGCAGTGGGCTGCGGGTCTGGGCGCTGCCCACCTACTCAGATCCCGGGGGCGAGGGCACCAGGGGCTCATCTCACCTACTACGTCTGCAGCCCCGGGGCCGCGCGGTGAAGGGAGTCGGTGCTCGCAGTGGGCCAAACAGGGAGGAAATCACCGACATCTCCCACCAATAGCCCTTCTAGCAGAGAGCTGCCAGCTGTCGCCTGCAGCAGCTCAGTCACGTTCCACGAAAGTGAGGTGCAGGGAAGTCGTGGCCGGGTCAGCTGCTACGGGCGCCCGCCTTGCGGCTCCGCCCCACCTCCAGGCCCCGCCCCCAGGCCCCGCCCTTCTCTGCGAGCCTCCCAGCCGCGCAGTCTTTGGGCCCGCCCTCCCGTTCAGCCCGCAGGCCGGCGCGCTGGGTCCCCGCGCCTGCCCCAGCGAGCGGCCCAGTCGCTAGACTCAGGCGGCGGGACTTCCGGCTTCCCAAGATGGCGGTTGCTGTCGGTTTTAGTAATCTAGTTTGCCTTTAGTTTTTTTCCTCAACCCAGCTTCGTGCGATCCGCCAATTTCTATTTTAGTTAAGCTAGTCAGTTTTATAGTACATAGTTTAAACGCAAGGACTCAAGAGTCAGACCTGGGTCAGAATCCCACCTTCCAGTTTCCCAAGGCAGTGTGACCTTGACTTTCCTAAATCAGAGATGAAACTGTCTGTGAAGCTTTAGCACTGTATTTTATTTAGAATAAGCTCCCAGTCCCTGACTGCTTGTGTTTCTACTATGAGGGAAACTATATAGTCTACCAAGAGGAAATTGGTTGTATTATTGTTGGGAAACTTCCAGAGCTTCTTGAAATAAAGGGATCCCAAATACAGTAGGTCCTCCAATAACGCCTTTTCTTTCGATGTTGTTCTAACGTTGATGAGATGCCAAGAATTTAACTCTTGTTTATGTTAATTAGTCTATGGTGAATTTGGTTTCCTTACATGTCTTTTCCCTTTAGTTCCAAAAACCTGTTTGTCAAGTTAGGACTTGGTGTATAGACTTCTGTTTTGAAACTGGAAGGAGTCCTGTATTTGAATTAGTCTTTTGGACTTAAAATTATTTCAAACTTAAAAATATTTATAAGCTGATCTCATTTAATATCTCCATAATTATCTCTCCTTTGTAAAGCCTCTAGTTTGCTTTCCGTCTTTAATGATTTTGTCTTGCAACTTCAGTGTCTTCCTGTCATCTTGGTAGTTTAGTGTAAAGATACAAGAATATAACTTGAAAAATCACAGTAAACTAAGGATTGACGTGGGGATCTGAAAGCTAAGCAGGAGGAAAATGGCCAGGAACTGAAATTATGGAAAAGTCATGCATTCTGCTCCTGTTCTCACTTCCCCTTTGTTCTCAATTGTTAAAAAGAAAACCACAGGCCCAAAATGGGGTCACTTATGCTAGGCCACATCACCAAATTTGTACTAATTTAATATCATTGCAGTTTCAGTTTCTAATTTTTTTCTGATTATGAATGTAATGAGTAATTATATATTATGAGGCAAAAGGTTTATAGTTCTAGGGAAAAATAATACAATAATACATAATAATATAAGGATAAACCCTGTGTTTGGCATACTCACAACTGTAAACCTACTTGTGCTCCACCTGTATTCAGAGAATATGAAAAGCAATGAAGAAAGTGAAAATTAACACCTACTGATAGCATTTTACTATATATCATTTTTATATGTGTATATATAGACTAAGAAAAACAGCATCATAAAATAGACATGATTTTTTATACACATGACTTTTAGTAACATTTTTCGTTAATAATATATAATGAACTTCTATCCATAAAAGTAGATCTATATAATAATTTTTAATACCTATCAAGAATTCCCTATTGATGTTTGAGGATAATTTTCCTTGAAAAAGTGGGAACTCCAAGCCATTCATAAAATCTAATGAAAGATGAGTAAGAGGGAGGTAAAGCACATATACTTCAAAAGGTCTAATATGATTTCAAATTTTTTAAAAATTACTTAGTTTCTTTAAACTCCTATCCCCTTCCCAATAGCACCAATTACTCTTTAGGAGTCTGTATGCTTTCAGAAAAGTTGACTTCACTCTGCCTTCAGAGATGAGATAACTAACCTAGGTATCCCATCAGTACATTCCATCCCTTTGGACTCAATGATTGAGTCAGGGGTGGGCATTGGTTCTAAGGTAGTTTGATGCAATGACTCAGAACGTTTGCTGAAAATGCTGAGGTTCTCTTCCTTGTGGACAAGAGGAGGATGCTGGGAGCCATCCTGAGATGGTGAGAGGAACCAGTCTTAGAACGATGCAGACATCAAGGAAAGGACAGCAAAAAGAAGGAAATAAATGGATCCTTGATGATGGATTGAGTTGTAGAATCAAGCCTCACTTGAAGCTAGTCAGCCTGTGGACTCCTCATTTATGTGAGCCAATTAATATTTTAAAAAATTGTTACAAGTTTATTTGAGTCAAATTGACAACAGTTTCTGGGAAGCAAAATCTCAACGGATTGAGAAAATGCTCCAGAGCTTTTTGCAACTTATTTTATACATTAGAATAAAAGGGAGAGACATAAGGAGGGTTATGTGAAATCCACTGGTGATAGATGAAGGGGGCGGGAGAAAGCAAACTGGAAGGGCAATCTCTGCGACTGGATAAAAAGTAAAATGGAAAGACACATCCTTCTTTTACATTGGTGGGTATAAGGTGGTTAATAATGAACATTTACATTACATAGAGATGGTATATGAGAACCAGTAAAGAGTTCTGTGTTGTGCCTTGAAAATCTGAGTAAAAAGATTACTCTGACATCTCACAGGTATGTTATCTTAGATACAAAAAGACAATAAACAGGTTCACTTAAGGTTAAGATTGACCTTTGTTCAGGAAGCTGCAGGCCCAATCACCATGACTTGCTTTTAGTTAGGAATTTTTATGTTTTGACTATCCTCCGTGCTTACATTCAGTCTCTGAGTTTGTAAGGCCCATGATGTAGACCTCTGCAGAGCCTCTTAGGTTTAGTACATGGCCCGTTTTTTGGTCCACAGTTCCCCCTTTTGGTCGTCTTCGGGTGTGTTGATGACCAATGTCTCAGTTGGATAATGTGGTCCCACGTTGCTAGGAAGACTCATTCTTAGGAAGTCTGCGTCAGTGTCTTGCTGAAATGGTAAAGCAATGGGAATGGGCAAGACCGTAACCTTGGATGGAAGTCTAGGCTGATTTTTTTCTCAAAAGGGAAAGGCAAGTAAATGGGAAATGGTCAGGACTTATGGGCTTCATTAAAAACAACACCACTCTGGATCATTTTTAACCTGCAAGCTATCATGCTCTAAATTTTGTTGTCTATCTCACTTTTATGTATTTTGTATCTAGCCTAACATTTATATACAGTGTGAGGGCATGACCATACACATCTTCAGTTTTCACAGTTTGACCATGAGACGGGTTCCCATTTACTGGTGGTATTACTATTATTATTATTATTATTTTATTTTAATATGGCCTATCTACTTTCCATTAAAAACACTCAATATCGTTCATTGTTAATCTGATTCCTGCTAGTTGTACAGTTGGGAACTGTAATTTTAAGGCTTAATTGAGCCAATAATTTTTTATTTATTGGCTCAATTAAATAAATTGAGATAAATTTATGAGATAAATAATGGCTAAAGAATCAGATTATAAATTTTTTTAAAATTTTTTTTAAGAATTTATTTATTTTTAGAGAGAGGGGAAGGAGAAAGAGAGGGAGAGAAACAGCAATGTGTGGTTGTCTCTCACATGGCCCTCACTGGGGACCCGGCCTGCAACCCAGGCATGTGCCCTGACTGGGAATCGAACCGGGACCGCTTGGTTCCCAGCCCGCGCTCAATCCACTGAGCTACACCAGCCAGGCGAAATTTTTGTAAAGTTACAAAAAGTTGTTGCCTTAACAAGTTTGAGTTTTCTGTTACTTGAAATCAAATTAATAGAAAAAGTTTTAGAAGAAAAAGCCAACAGTAATTATATGACTAGTAAAAATACATCTTTTCCTGTGTAGAAAAGTTCTCAAAATTACTACCAAAAAGTGTGTATTAATTTTATCAGGATAAAGTCTGAAACAAGTCTTAAAGTGTATATTTTTGCTTATATAGAAAGAGTGAACAATACCTAATAGTAAATATTTTTCTAAAGTAAATTTAAAAGCCACCATTATGTATTAAGCCAGTATGTATATAAAATTTACCCATAAAATATAAAACAATTTAAGAGCACTGCAATAGTGCCTCATATCATCTTGCACTGCTAAGACCTTGTTTTTGTTAATCTTGGTATCCCTAGTACTTACAATAGACCATTCCCTGACATGTACATTAGGTGTTCCATAAATGGTTTGCGAATGATTGAACAAAACATGCTGGTAGTTGTTTACCAGCTGTCTAGGATGTTAACATGTATTTCTATTCAAGGTGAACTATTTGATACAGGCAGCTGTTGTATAGCTCTTTTACAGTATCTGATTTCTTATTTGTTCCAGCTTTTCACTTGGTCCTGGTATATAGCCTATTTAAATACCGATATTATTCCAAATTGAGACTACTTTTTGCTATTTTAAATGCTATAATTAAATAATATAAATTCTGATCTCTCAGGATAAAACTCTGAAAATTTTCTTTTTTTTTTAACCCTCATGCAAGGACTTTTTTTTTTTATTGCTTTTAAAGGGAGAGAAAAGGAGAAAGAGAAACATCAATGTGAGACAGAAAAATTGATTGGTTGCCTTCTCTATGCTCCTGGACCAGGGATCATTTGCACCAGGAACCAGGGATTGAACCTGTAACCTAGATATGTGCCTTGACTGGGAATGGAACCTGCAACCTTTTGGTTACAGGACAAGGCTCCAACCAACTGAGCCACACCAGCCAGGGCATAAAAATTATCTTTTAATTTAATATATACAATATATGTATGTCTGCCTGTGTTTTTGTAAATATATACTAGCTTCTCCTCAATCCCCTTTTAATTTGCTTTAAAGTACTTTTATGGAAGCTTCCAGGTTGGTGAACTTGTGGAGGTGCTGGGAGAGTGGTGTTTCTGGAGAGTGTATAAAAGCTCTGCGGCCCTCCCCACATACCTTGACTTATGCATCTCTTCCATCTAGATGTTCATCTGTATCTTGTGTCATATATTTTTATACTAAACTGGTAAATCTAAAAATATATACTTATATATTTTCTTCCAAAAGCAATGAGAGAAAGTAGCATCTAAACATATCACCTTGTTACTGATCTTTTAACCTCAGGTAAGACTCAGTTGTGGTTAAATAGGTAGAGGACTTTCTCTGAGCCAACATTTAAGAAGTTCAGCAGAATTATAATTAAAATGCCAAAGGTTAAATTTAAAGAGAGAATCTTAAAAACAGCAAGAGAAAAGCAGTTAGGTATCTGCAAGGGAGCTCCCATATAAGACCGTCAGCTGATTTCTCAACAGAAACTTTGTGGGCCAGAAGGGATTGGCAAGAAATATTGAAAGTAATGAAAAACAAGGACCTATAACCAAGATTAGTATACCCAGTAAAGCTATCGCTTAGAATTGAAGAACAGATAAAGAGATTCCCAGACAAGAAAAAGCTAAAGGAGCTCATTACCTCCAAAGCAGTATTACAAGAAATGTCAGTTAAAGGGTCTTCTTTAAGAAAAAGAAGAAGAAAAGATAAAATATATGAATAATAAAGTGGCAATGAATATGTATCTATGAATAATTACTTTACAATTGGATTAAATGCTCTGATCAAGACATGTGGATGCTGAATGGATAACAGAACAAGACCCTTACATATACTATCCACAAGAGACTCTAGATCAGAAGACACAGAGACTGAAAGTATAGGGATGGAAAAAGATGTTTTATGAAAATGGAGACAAACAAAAAAAGTTGGGGTAACAATACTTATACCAGACAAAATAGACTTTATAACAAAGGCTATATAACAAAAGACAAAGGACCCAGCTATTCCACTTCTGGGTATTTATCTGAAGGAAACCCAAAACACTAAATCTAAAAGACACATGCATCCATATGTTCATTGCGGCATTATTTACCATAGCCAAGATATGGAAGCATCCTAAGTGTCCATTAATAGATAAATGGATAAACAAGAAGTCGTGTGTGTGTGTGTATAATATATCTGTCCAGAAAGTATCTGGCCATGTGGTATGAAAAAGAGGCATTTATTGAAGAAGATGCAAGAAACATACATAGGACAATGATGCTGCAGTCCCTTTCAAAGTAGGCACCTTGGGATCTCACACAGTTCTCCTAATCATTGTCAGCTCCCCCATATTTTCTTGAATTTCATCTACAGTTGAAATCTTTTCCCTTTCAAAGGCGATTTTGGTTTGGGGAAAAGCCAGAAGTCACAGGCCACAAAATAGGCTGTAGGGTGGCTGAGTCATAAAAAAACTACACAAGACATGATGCATGAAAGGGTGTGTTGTCATGATGAAGCCGCCAATTACTGGTTGTTCCAATGATTGCAGCATTCTGAATCATCAGAATATTTTCTGCGGAGGAATGTTCAAGCTTAATGCAACATTTGATGCAGGTTTGTTACTCTACTCACTCAGTCATTTTGAATGCAACACCCACATAGTTCACATGTTCACTCAACAATATCTCCTGCTCCCACTGACCAGTACAGTGAAGTTGTCATTGTTCACACATGTGCATTCCGGACCACTCTCCTTGGCTGCCAGGTTGCAGAGATGTCATACAGACCATTCTCGTTATGTTAACAATGGTTGAACTTTTCCTGGACAGACCTTGTGTATGTGTGTGTGTGTATAATGGAATATTACTCAGCTGTAAAAAATGAAATCTTGTCATTTGCAACAAAATGGATGGACTTAGAGAGTAGTGTGCTGTGATAAGTCAGACAAAGGATGACAAATGTCATATGATTTCAATTATATTGGAATCTAAAAAACAAAATAAACAGGCAGAACAGGAACAGACTCATAGATACAGAAAATATTTTGACAGTTGTCAGATAACACGGGGGTTGAAGGACTGGCTGGAAAAGGTGAGGGCATTAAGAAGTACAAATTGGTAGTCACAGAATAGTCATGGTGATGTAAAGTACAGTATAGGAAACATAGCCAATAACATTGTAATAATTATGTATGGTGTCAGTTGGGCACTAGATTAATTGGGGTGATCACTTAGTAAGTTATATGATGTCTAAACACTGGGTTGTACACCTGAAACTAATATAATATTGTATATCAACTATAGTTAAAAAATAAAAA